>BMAO01034838.1:0-18520 GCA_019973975.1 Trichonephila clavata
ATCACCAATGAAATAATGATTGCACAAGAATTAAAGCGAGCAAAGGGGCTGACATCTATACCCGAAGAGAAGAGCACTGAGGATCATGTTATTGCTAACTCAAATGGTGATACTCCTGCCATTACACAAACTATTGTATGATTCAGTCTTAACAGTTGCTCAATTTAAATATTGAAAAGTAATTCAAATGAATCATCTTTAATGTGAAAGTTATTTGTTTTTAATATGCCTGTTTACAGCAATGTTCATTTTTTTTAAAAAAATAAAAGTATTGTATGTTAGAGTTTTAGTCAAAAAAAAAGTATGTATAATTTTTGTGAGTATGAAGTACTTAATATTATCAATGCAAAGAATAATTGTGATGCTATTTTAAATAGTTCTATTAATTTGTTAAAATTGAAATTATGACAGTTGTTGGTTGAAGCTTGCACTGTGATTTAGACTTAGGCTAAGTTTTGCACTTAGACTAAGAAATTAAGGATTGTTATTAAATGCTTTAATATCAATTTTTTATAGTAATTTTAAATATTTTATTTAAAAATGTATCTTTCATGTTTTAATCAATGGGAAATTGTTTTGTAATTCTATTTGTATGAATTAAATTGTTAAATTTGTCGTCAATGCTTTGTAAAAATTATGTTTCAGAGATGTGTATTGTTTAGAATTATGGAAACAATTATCTCTTAAAATATTACTTCATAATGAGGCTTTAATTTTGTAGTAATCAAAATATGCAATACATTGCCATGATATTATTTTTCACAGTATTTTAAAAAATTTGTACTGATTATAATTACTAACTAAAATTATCTTGATGCCGGGAATTATTTTTTTAAAAAAAGACCGTTTTATATTTAAAGGAAGAAATGCAAGTATTTTAAATTGCATTTTCAGAAAATAATTGTGAAATTATCACTAAATTCGTAATGTAAGAAGTTGGGGATATATTTTCAAATATTTTTAACTGTAACTAAAGGTTATTAAAAGGGACAACTTTTTGTTAAAATGACTAGTTGAATTCACACTGTTGAAAAAGTTTCTCTTGGAATGCAATCCTTGATCTAATAAACTGAACTACTACTGAGGGAAATATTTTTAATAATCAACTGTGTTGTAGAAAAGCCAGACATTACAAAGAAAATAAAAAAAACAGACATCCCACACAAAAACATGTTGGCTGGTAACTGTAGTAGATAAAAACATTTTATGTAAAATGCTTTGAAAATCAGCTTTCTTTTATATCTTTCATAACTTTGAATGAGGTGTAATTTATATAAAACAATTTTATCAAACTGTCCCTAAGAAGAAAAATTAAGCCTATGCCTCATCAAACATTCCTTTATAAACGAATAATTGTGATGCAAATAAAAAATGTGGAATAGTTAACATACATAGTAGGATTCAAAAGTTCCCAGATTGAGTCTATAACTTAAAAAATATTACCAATTAAACTGGTGAAACACATCCTCCTTCAAAATAAGACTCTTGAGTATCAACACACTTTGGCTTGTAAATGTCATCAAAACATTTTTGAAATGCATTTTTAGCCATGTTTTTTCCAGCCCGTGATGCACTATCAACTTCATCTGCAGATTGGTCTTCGTTTAGGGTTTCGTTTGTAGGGAACGATATGTTGGCACCCCTATGCATGTGAATGTTAAGATCCTCTGTTAGTATTCATTGACATGGGTTCAAAGATATCCCATGGGTATTGTTTGAAGCCTGGTCTTACGTACCGCTGCTGGAACCTTTTTGATGTTTTCAGCTCTGCGGGAAGTCAGCGGACTTCCAGAGCATTTGTTGTCTTCGACACTTTCCCTTTCTTCTCCAAAACGACATGCCACTCAAAAGCTTGTGTTCATGGTAATGTATCCCAGCTTTACACATGCTTCAAGATTTTGTAAGTCTCTGCAGCTCTTTTTCCCAAACGAATACAAAATTTAATATTCATTATCTGCTCAACAAACGTAATTTCTTTCAGTTGTCGACAACTAAACGCATCCGCCAATAAAATAAGACGCTGTAGCGAGCCGTCAACTACGTGATTTGGAATAAGCTTTTTTAGAAAAGGGGAAGAATGGGATAACACAGAAATGTTATTATAGTCGCTCTACTGCAAAAAATTTCCATGTTATAGGCTTAGTCCAGGAACTTTTGAATCCTACCTCATATGGTCTAATCAATAGGAGTAAAATATGTGGAAAAGCATACTTATTCCAAATTTCCATACAGTAATTGCCATAGCTATAAAGCACTGGATGCCATAAAATAGTTTTTATGTGTGCTTTGTATTGCCTACCGTGCAGAGCTTATAGTGTTGCACAAATTTTGTTGTATATTGCGGAACTTTTAGTGTAGAATATATATGTATGTATTTTTTCCTTCTGAAATTGGATAATGAGAATAGTTATTTTCTCATCTTTCATCTCATATCTTTAGGAACAGAGATAAAGAAGAATCATAAAATTTGTTTGTCCAAAGTTTCTTTATTTCTTCTGAAATAAAAAAAATAATAAACTTCTGGATGTAACAAAATGCTTAAATTAATAGCTTGACTGAAGAATAAAATTTGAATGTATTTTCATGTTTATACATTTAGTAAACTTCCTTTTGTGTATAAAACTTACTGCATGCAGAAATCAGGAAATATTTTTTACTATTGTATTTGAATATGATTCAATTCATTTTATAAATATGTAGGGATGTTATTTTTTTTTTTTTTTATCCAAAATATAACAGTACATATATATTTAGATGCCTTATATCCTTTAAAAAAATTTAAAGAAAGATAAACTTTTAGTTAAAATGTAAATATCTAATACATTAAAAACTAAATGAATATTATGTACATTGAGGGAGTAGATTGGATTAATCTTTATAACACTTTTGGGGGGGGGTAGATTTTTATCTGAAAGATTACCCTTCATTATCCTTTATTTTATTTGATTAATAATAGAAATATAAAAGTTATAAATGAATTTAAAGAGATTTAGATTTTTTTTTTGTGTGTGTATGTGTATAATCATAGCAGAAAAATAGTTTAATATATTAAATACTGGTGTGTTGAACTAGTCGTATAAACTATGTCCGTTATTCTGCGGTGCTTGCAAAAGCAGAAATGCCATCCTTTAAAAGTGCAATTATATTTTGTATGAATTTTGCAAATTATATTCAAGCTGAAAGTAAGATCTGATGTGTGCATAAATGTGTTCATTCAAAGTATGTTAATGGTATATAATTAATGTGTCTTGTTTCGTAAGTAGTTTGTAGAAATATTCAGAGCAATAATCTAAACATATGTTATTAAATAATTTATTTTCATATGGTCACTCTTATACTAAATCTCAAAATCAGTGACAGAGAATTTGTGATATTTTCATAAATGTTATTCTCTAGGGAAATAAGCTATAAAATGCAATATGTAAACACATTACTTGTAAATTTGACTTTTAGATTATTTTATTTGAAATAAATGTGTGCAATTTTTTCATTATAATGTAATTTTAAATTATTCTTCATTATATTCATATTCTGCCAAGCTTTTTGTGGTTATTTTTATACAATAAATGATGATTTTAAGTTATTGTAGGAGTCTGAATTTTGCCTCGATTATTAAATCATTTTTACAGATTCATGGTTGGAGAAAAATTCCTTTATAGTACTTTACTGTTCAAGATGTAGTTTATACAAGTGAATGAATTAGTGGAAACTAAACTTGTATAACCATGATCAAGAAGAATTAAAACAGGATAAATATAAATTTCTTTTAAATTGCTATTGTGCTTTCTGATTTATCATAGTATTCAAAGGATTTTTTTTTATCCATCCATGCTTAGTTTTCTCTTAATAGTTTTTTAATTGAAAAATTGTGATATAATATTTGTTTTATTACTGTCCTCTTCAATTCATTCAATTTCTACTATTAGCTCACTCTCTATATATATTTATTTATCTTGTTGAAATTTTCAATTGTTTATAAAATACTTTCTATTCATCCAATCAAGTTCAAATAAATTTTTCTAAACTGTCCTGGGTGACACACTTGACATTAATACAGTTTCTTCAAATATTAATTCATTAATTATGGGTCAATTATATTAATTACCGGTTTTCAACACCAACTTAGATTCATCTCCATTGTTGTAATAATGTAACTGTTAAAACATATTGACAAAAGTTGACATCAAAATCGGTTTTTCAGCCAAACCGTGTGTGCATTGTTACAATAATGCAGACAAATCATGCTCTTTTTTAATTCCTACTCTTAGTTCACTCTCTCCCTAATATATTTCTTTATATATATATATATATTGTTGAAATTTTCAATCATTAATAAAATACTTTCTATTCATCTGTTCAAAGTAGGAATTGACTTTAAAAAATCTTTTTATATTACTTGTTTTATTAAACTCATTGAGATTAGAAAATTTAATTTTTCAAAACATTGCACATTATTCTGCTTAAGATATAATGGCTGTGTTTTGAAATCAATGCATTATTTCTTCTTTAAATTTTTATATTTACATTCAAGGGCTCCTAGAAAAGCTGCTGTAGCTCATTTTAGACTTTTGACAGGTCATAACTGCCTGAGATCGCATTTCTACAGAATTGGTATCGCCAACTCACCGAACTGTATTTTGTGACTCTGGTCAGCCTATGACCGCTGAACACTTGGTCGTGTGCCCTGCACTAATTAGCTTTAATTCAACTGTCGAAAAATATTGGAGAGCATGTGCACTATGGCATAGGTACTACTGTAATGTGTGGTATTTGTTAAATAAATATTAACATTCCATTCTTAAAAGGATTTACTTCATTTATAATGAATAACAAACAGGTCTATTGAATGAGGCAACTTTGCAACCATATTTCGTCACATAATTATATAGTCATGACTTGATTCACACATTTAAAAGTAATCTGAATTCACTATATAAAACAGGATTCTATGGCTGATAATTCTTGGCATATATATATAACGCTAATGATCGCAATTTTACCCGCCGCTTCGCTGGGTATTTCATGATGTTTTATAAATTTTTACTGCTTATATATATGTATAAATTATTGATATCTAAGTCCTAGCATTAAGAATTCGATTGAATTGAAAAATATACTTATATCTGTAACTGTCACCTGTTGATAAAAAAAAGGGCAGAACTCATCTAATTTGTATTTTCTAAAAATCTCTAAAATTGAAGCATAGAATGATGTTTGCTCTTTCGTAACTCAAAAACCAAGTGATTCGTAACAAACCAATTTTCGGTGGATCTCTACTCCGTAAATTAACATGCAAGCCAAATTTCAAGTCTAAATCTAACAGAAAAAAGCAAAAGTTTTACTATAAATTATCCCCGTAATCCCGTTGAGAGCCGTTTTCCAAATTACGCTCTTAGGGATTTCAATTCAACAAAAGAAAAATGCAAACAAAATTTCATTATTATAGTCTTGTAGCTCGAAAAAAGGAATTTTTTTTTGTCAATACGTCCAGTAACCCTGAACCCCAAACTTGATTTGCTTAAATTTATTCTTAGTGGATCCCTATTCAACAAAGAAACATGCTTAACAAATTTCATTATATGGGTTAACATTAAAAACAGGAATTTTTTCTGTAACTCTCTTGACCCTCGCAAACATCTTTGGGGTCAATTTTCATTTTACTCTTTGTTAGAGGAACTCTATTTCATGAAAGGAACATGCTACCAATTTTAAGCAGGATGATCAAGTAGTTTAAAAATGGAAATATTTATCGATTACGCTCTTAATCTCCCGAAATTAAACTTGGTAGTTGATATCGCGAAACCATTTTGTAGCGGTTCTCTACTTTACGAAAGGAATCTGCATATCCAATTTCAAGACTGTACGTCTAACAGTTTAAAAATGGGGATAATTGTCTATAACGCCACTTGAGCCCTCGCAACGCCACTTCTGGGTCTGTTTTCACAAAACCATTTTGTAGGGGAATTGCACTCTATAGAAAGTAATCTGCTTAGCAAAATTTGAAGACTGTGCGTCCAATTAATTAAAATGCAAAAAAAATTATCAATAACGCCCTTGAACCCCGCAACACCACCTAGGGGTCGATTTTCACAAAACACATTTTGCAGTGTATTTCTATCCTATGAGAGGAATCTGCTAACCAAATTTCAAGACTGTGAGTCTAATAGTTTAAAAAAAGAAATAATTATTTACATCTGCCTTAACCCCCCGCAACACCCCTTGGGGGTCAATTTTCTCCAAACCCGTTTTGTAGCGGATATTTACTCCATGAAAGAAACATTCCTACCAATTTTCAAGCAGGTAAGTCAAATAGTTTAAAAACGAAAGTATTTATCTCTTACGCCACTTATTCCCCTGCAACGCCACTTAGAGGTCTGTTTTCACAAAACCTTCTTATAGTTGATCTCTACTCTATGAAAGAAATCTCTTTATCAAATATAAAGACTGTGCGTCTAATAGTTTAAAAATGGAAATAATTATCTATAACGCCCTTAAGTTATCTCAACGCCACTTGGGGGCAATTTTTACGAAACCCATTTTTAGCGTATCTCTACCTATGAAAGGAATCTGCTTACTAAGTTTCAAGACTGTACGTCTAATAACTTAAAAATAGGAATTTATAACGCCCTTAAACCCTACGCCCCGCAACACCCCTTGGGGGTCAATTTTCCCAAAACCCATTTTGTAGCGGATATTTACTCCAGGAAAGAAACTTATCTACCAATTTTCAAGCAGGTAGGTGAAGTAGTTTAAAAACGGATATATTTATCTATTACGCCCCTTAATACCCCGCAACGCCACTTAGAAGTCTGTTTTCAGAGAACCCGTTTTGTAACTGATCATTATTCTACGAAAGGAATCTATATATCAAATTTAAAGACAGTGCGTCAAATAGTTTAAAAATGGAAATAATTATCTATAACGCCCCTAAGCCCTGCAACGCCACTTGGGGGTCGATTTTCAGCAAACTCATTTTGTAGCGGATCTCTACTGTCTGAAAGAAATCCGCTTACCCAATTTCAAGATTGTACATCAAGTAGTTTAAACATGGAAACAATTATTATTAAAGCCCTTAACCCCTCGTAACGCCCCTTGCGTTTCGAATTTCGGAAAATGCGTTCTTAGCTGATGTCTACTCTATCAAAGGAACATGTCTACCAAATTTCAGGTCTCTAGGCTGAATAGTTCCAGAGATTTCGTGATTAGTCAGTCAGTCAGTGAGTGAGTCGCTTTTCTCCTTTATATATATAGATTTAACACTTTCGCTGCATCATTTAATGCATTCTTTATTTGCTTCACTACTCAAAATAAGTTATGATTATGATTCATTTTTTTTCTTCCTCCATTTTGTATGCTTATCAGAATAAAATAAATGGGAAATTGCCGAACAGTATATGATTTCCATAAAATATTAGCTTATTTATCATTGATTTTGGGAACCTAAGTCTCTTCTTCGATTTTCTATTCTTTGAAATCACGCAGAATGGATTTTAACACCACCCGATCCGAGTACTTGTCCAATAGTTTCAAATGAAATTAAAGAAGAAAACTATTCAGATAATGAATCTTCTATAGAAATGCTTACAGATCTCAAAAAAAAAACAGATTCTTCATTTTCTCTTTAAACTATAAATCTTTTCTTTCGTCGAGCTATTGTTGCCGGAAGGACAATTTTTCTCTTGTTATAAATTCTATTTTCCCCTGTAAAAAGATTTATAAAAAAAAAAACTATGCAATCCAGCTGAATAAAATTACTAATTTAGCAGGTGTTATTTTGTACGTTTGTTGTTTCCTTACTTTATTTAGTAGAACATTGGCCGAGGGAACAAACAAAATTATGCCAAACGATACTTTAAGTATCAACTGAATGGAAAAATTGAAAATGCTTTGTGATTAATGTGTATTGATATTTGATTAGTTTATATTTAAAGGTTTATGAGGATCAAAATTACCTTTCCAAAATTATAATCCCTTCCGTTTACTTTTTTATTTTTGTAATGAACTTTAAAAATAAAATACATATCTTAGTACTTAGATTCAAAAATGTGGTTTTATAGGTTGCTTTTTTCCTTTGAATTAAATTTCAGAAATTCAGCTACATGGCTTTTCTTATATTTCTGAAGCCTTCGGTCTCTTCTAGGGACACTATATGAGCGTAATTTCAAGTATTTTGTACCTAAAAAGCTTTGGTACTTTTCCATTTCGCCAAGCAGAATTAATTGGCACGAACAGGGAGATTCTTCCTCTGTTCTCTGACCAAATTCTAGGTTTTCATCCATTCTTGACGTATTAGGAGAAAAGCGTTACTGAGATAAGAAAAGGCTACGACTTGGTTTGAAAATGTGATGTTGAAAGTTATCTTAGAGAATACTCGGTTTGGTGTCGATTGTATCATTTTTGGTGACTTTATCACCTGCGCCGGTAAAATAGAGAAGTCCCGAAGTTTTTTTATTTTATTTTAACACGCAGTTCTTAAGCCGATATTTGTTCTCAATATTGCTACCGAGCATGAAGAATCTTGAATGTATAAAAATACTTGATATTAAAATTTTTTTCTCTTTAATTTCAAATTTGAGTTAACCAGTTCAAAAGAAAATTGAATAACGCTATCCATCAAATTATTTGAAAAATTCAAACACCGAAGAAATTTTTTATTATGTTTATAAAAATTACTGTTTTTAAAATTAGAGATATTTATTTTTTAAAACTTTACACCAGATATTTCGGTGAAACAAATACATATTAACAAGAAAATCAATATTTAACTGGAGAGTTATTTAAAAGTGATTTTTAAAATTTTTAAGAAAAATATATAATTAGGCTAAATATTATAAATAATATTTAGCTAATAAAAATCTTACAAGACTGAGAACTTTTTTTATTTAACGTGGTTATTGCTGCGAATCCTTTCACTTTGTGTACTAAAAATAATATGAGCATGTTTTTAATGAAATAAGCACAAAATATTTCATTCGCATTCCAAAGCGGTGACGTCTTGGGACTTTTTTTTTTAGGCCCCGGGACCTTATACAAAATTAGGCCTCACCTCCAACCCTTTAAAGTATACAACATACGTTTTCAGATACTTGTGCAAAAGGTAATCCTCGCTATTCACATTCACACAAACCGACTTGACCAATTGCAGCCTAAGTGATGGCGTAAGGTGGTAGGCCCAGACACGGACATTACATATGGCAGTCTTCCCACTGTTCTCATAGTTTGAAATCAGTTTTTAGGAGAAAATATAAACAGTAGAACGTCGTTTATCAGAACGTTTATTACCCTGGAGCGTCAAATATCCGAACCAAAGTCCGGCTACGTTTTCGAACCGTGCAAGGCTCAACATTTGTTTCCTGTGGGGCCAAAAGTGACGGGAAAACCCAAGGTGAGGGATATTTGGGGAATTTCAGTTGTGCAATTTGGTAAACATCTGCGCGGAATATTAGATCAGTTTGTTTCCAAGTGAGGGTGTGTATACGTGTTCTTTTGTTGATGTAGAAACCTGGATGGCATGCAATGCAGAAGACAATGGATTTCAAATGCTAAATGATGATGAGATTGGGACTTCCGTGCAAGAAGATACCGACCCTGTCGACGATGAAACGGATGAAGACGAGGACGACAATAAAAGTCGCAAGGGCCCCCATCAAATGCTGGTGCATTTTCTGCGTTAGAGACAGCTATGGAGTGGTACAAACAACAATCAGTGATATCCTACTCTACTGCTGCTGACGAGAATCGGAGACCTTGCAGTGAAAAATTCGAAGGTGTACAATGGTACAGCGAAAAATAAGTGATTATTTTATACAATCATGGTTAAATTGCGACATTTTGCTTTTTCTTCAAGCACGCTTCGAATATTTTCAATATTTGTATAGTGTCCAGTATCATATACTGCATGGATTGCTTTCGGTTATCCGAACAATCACGTACCCGATTGATTCGGATAAACGACGTTCTACTGTATGTCAGAGAATAACTTAATGGCCGCGGCAGCCTAGTGGTCAAGGTAAAGGACTTGTGGCTGACGTGTCATGAGTTCGAGCCTAGTGCCGCTGAAGACGAGCCGTGTAAGGGGTGATGCACGTCAAATCTGTTGAGGCTCCCATTTACCCGTTAGTGTGAAAGTTGAGAGAGAGGGGTGTGAGCTAACATGTCGTCCTTTACCATGGTTCAAAATTACGTGGTTCGTCGCCAAAAGCCGTCGTGTAGGTGAATAGTGCGACGTTTATAACTGACGATTGTAATCACTTTAGTCATGATCGTATCGAGGCTGGGTCAAGAACGAGACAAGACCTCGTGTCCGAGCTTAGTTTGCTCATTCCTTAAAACATTCCTGGTCATGACCATTCGGCTAACGCAACCACACCGGGTGAGTGAATGAATATTAAGGTCGCACTGTTCAGCTATATTCGAGGGCTTTCGGCGACGGACCTCGCAATTTTGAACCATGGTCAAGTGACGAAAATGACACTTGAGATGCCCCCTATCCTAGCTTTCACACGTTTGAGCCTCGACATACTTAGCATGCATCGGCTTCCTCTGCACGGCGGGTCTTCAGCGGTACCAGGCTAGAATTCACGACACGAGTCCGTTACCTTTACCACTCGAATACCGCGGCCTCCAGCCAAACCGATACTCTAAGGCCAATTGACGGTCTGCAACTCTTCCATGGGGAAAGTAGTAGGATCGAGACTGTAAGCCATGGCTTGAGCATTGCCTTTTACAAGGAAGCTTGTATACATTTAATAAAAATATTGTGTAAAAAATACTTTCATACCCAATTCAGTTATTTCAGTTCCAAAAATTCACTTCTACAACATTAGCAGTTACCGTAATGAAATACTAATATTTGGGAAGTCCCAAAGCTACATATGGATATTTTCCCCATATCTAGCTTTTAAAAGCAGCTGCTAGGATTTATGTAAAGATTTATATTTTTAGAAACTTAAATAAAGTTTAGAATTAAAAAGGAAACTCTAAAAAGAAAGAATTCAGTTCTGAACAAATACATTGACTACAAATAAACATTTCAAATTATTAACATACGATACTACCGACATCATACAACACTTAAAATCGATACGAGTACATTAAAACCATTTATAATTAATTATATAAAAGCATTCAAGGGGAAAAAATCTCAAAAAAAGTTTGATTAATTACCTAAAGCAAATTACAAAGCCCCCCCATACGTTTTCAAGAGGGAATTCTATAATTTCAGAGCAGTTACAAAAGACTGAATGTTTGTTTTGCCCTGAAATAGCTAATAACTCAAAATAGAAAGTCAAATTATGTGCGCAGATCAGGTTTTTGGATAAAATTTTGCAAAACATACAAAGCCAAAGGAAGGCAGTAAAGATTTCTTTTTGCAGAACATTCAAAGTATCTCTTTGCTCCTATTTTATTCACTATATTATCTCCATCCTCATAGTAATTTTTTACTTTATAGCCACCTTCGAGGCTACGATCTTCAGCAATACATACATCTTTTTTGTTTCCCACAAGAATATAAGGAGGCCGTTTCTTACCACTCGACTTCATCAGTTTTGCCAACAATGACGTTACATCTAAAAGGCCGGCTTCATCCTCAGTTATGTCAATCATTAATACGATACCGTCTAAATACTTTACAATTTCTTTATAGTCGCGCTGCACTCCATCTTCCGGAAAGTAAATCACGTCCATTGCCAAGCACGTTTTCCCTTGGGTTGCAAAATCAGTTCTTAGCTTAGAATGATCTATAATCGACTCTCGGTAGGCTCTTCGTTCACATCGTTTGATTTCTCCGTCACTCAACCGTCCAAACCGCTCGCAGAGGGTGTTCCTGCCTGTGCCGTGAACCCCACGAAGGCAATACGACCGGACCAATCATTTCCAAGACTTTTTCCCAACACGTGGCTACGAAGAGCATGTCCTTCGAGATAAATAACGCGTCTGGCCATCTTGACCAGGGAGGATAGCGGAATGAGGATCTCACCGGGTTTCGATACTTTTTAAAGTATGGGTATTCATTCCGTGTCGTTGCCAGTTCCTTTCACACGATGTATTTCTTTTTTTTAAAAAATAAAAATGGGAATTTGTTTGTTTGGTTTAAATTAATACTGTGACGTATGTGCGTCCCCCTTTGAGACATCTGGGACTTGCTTCCCACGGCCGGGTCAGTTTTAGAAGAATGATGACCACACGTGCAAAAACACCTGCAGTCGCTAATATACTGCGACGGACGTGTCTTAATTAGCCCCTGCAACCTTTGACCCGAGGGAAAGCATTTCGCCACCACGGGATGTGGGGTGTGAAAGGGGTTGAAGTCGGTCAACCGCAGGGGAGCACAAGAGGGCCGTGAGAGAAAGAAGTGGACAGCGGAAACTGGCAGTGAACGGACACCAACAAAATCCCTCCCTCACAAAATTATTTTGGACTCTAAAATCATCTCATAGTGCAAAATTGTATATTAATGTAAATAATAGCTGTGACTTAATTAAACTAAATTATTATACTTCAAACACACTACCATTATTGAATCAAACGTCACAGCATCAACGAAAGTGGTGGCAGCGCCGAGGATTTAAAAAAATTAGAGATTACCGGACCCGTGAGAGGAGGTGATTTGGTGATTCTGGTTTATTACGGGCGCTCTGCAAAACCGCACGTAGAAAAAACAACTTGGATACCCGAGGTTGGAAATAAGGATAAAACTATGCTTCAGAGAATAGAAAAAACAACTTGGACGACTGAGCTTGGAAATATGGATAAGCTATCCTTTAATGAAAAGAAAAAGCAACTCTCTCTCTCAGAAGGCCGAGATTTGATAGTGGATAAGCTATCCCATCAATGAAGAAAATATCATTTTGTGTGTAGTGAAAATTGAAATCATCTTTAAATCAAGAAATGTCAACCGGATCTTCGGTATTCCCAAGTTCCAGCAGATTGTACTTCAAAAGGGGTGAGTACTGTTATATTTCTTGAGTTGTATTAGTTGCTTGCTAAAATTTCTACTACAAATTTTGAGATACTTAGTGTTTTTTCTTGCGTGGGAACAATGTTATTGTGGTTCTAGAGAATTGTAAATACGAGTATTGTGTGCAACTTTTAGCTTAAGATTTATTGTGTTTTTAAGTTTCTTGATAGTTTTGATTATTTTACAGTGTTAAAATTTTTCTTTGTTTGTTTCTGTGTTTGCATGGGACCAGTATTATTGTGATACTAGAGAGTAGTAAATTTTGTGTGAATTTTAACAAATATATTGTGCTGATATTGTTCGAAAATGGCTTTTCTCGGAAAAGGGAAAAAGCAAGATATGTTGTTACTCGCAGAGGAATTAGGGGTAGATGTCACGACAAACATGACTGTCCCTAATATCAAAACTGCAATCACTAACAGTGAGGGTTACGAAGAGGAATTCGTAAAAAATCTATTTGAAACTATTATTTCAAATAGAAAAATTGAAGAGGAAAGGGAGAGAGAAGAGACCTTGAGATTAGTGGAGCACGCGTTGAAAGAGTACCTGGTAGAGATCTTCAGCCACCCCTTTCATGAGATGCGATATCTTTTGATCTTCTGGCATATTTTTATCCACTTTCCTGCATAATGACAAGACGTCCTGAACGTAAGACTCATGCGTTTCACCAGGACGCTGAGCCCTTGTCCTTAATAATCCTTCTGCAAAACTTTTTACGTCCTCAGGCCTTCCAAAAGTCTCTTCAAAAAGTCTCTCAAAGTCTGTCCAACTTTTCAATCGATCTTCATTGTTGTCAAACCACAAACTTGCAGTTCCGCTTAGATAGAACACGACATTTGCAAGACGTACTGTTTCATCCCAATTGTTGTAGTTAGCGATCCTCTCGTAATCACTTTTCCATTTTTCAGCATCTTCGGTATTCAAGCCGGAGAAAGAACAAGGCTCTCGTGGCAGCTGATAGGTAACATACATCGATGGGACTGATGATGTTGCTTTTTCTTCCGTTTCACCTTCCGGCATTCTTTTTACAGTTCGGACTCTGCAAGGTAGCAACCCGTATTCTGGAGGTAGCCCTTGGAGCCTTCGAATTGTTCTGATATCCGTTGCCGATGGCTATCGTTACCCGGCGCCTCCACCAAAAATGTCACGTAGAAAGGAACGAGGCGATGTTACCCAACACAAGATTTATTTTGTCGTAGTGTCTTACACGGGCAGCAACACAACTGAAGACCTATCCAGCTGCAGTACTTTTATAAACCTGGTGGAGAGTTCTAGAATAACCACCAGGGGAAAGATTAACATAAATTCAATTTACATAATTTGCAAATGTCCATAATAATAAATAACGAAAGTCATGATTAAATTTAACAAACAAGTACCTGGGAGGCTCGAACCCGAGCCATCTGCACGGTAGAGAAGTGCTCTAACCGTTCGGCCACTCAGAGCGCATCAGTTTGTGACAATATCCCTAAAATGCTTGTTTGGCTTGGGTGCTCTCGGAAAAATTAAAATTCTAGTACCATTTTGCATCTTCAGAGCTCAAGTGCCTCCCTCTGGGAAGGAAACTGGTTGCTAAAATTACATCGAGGCAATTAGTATCTACCTATATGGTGTTGCGCTTGAAAGAGATCCCGGGGATTTTACTACGCCTCCAATGGTAAATACCAATCCGCAGTCCCATTGGAAAAACTCGCCTTTGTTGCTAATTTTTTGCGCCATTATTGGTTTGCAACAGAGAGTATTTTATTGGGGGGTTAAACATATTTATAAGGGAATTTTTCTGTTGTAAAGTTCTATGGAAACAATTGCATTGTTCAATTGTTTGGCCAGTCATCATAACAGAAAATAAATTGTAACTTTTTACATTTATTAAAAAAAGTGGTAGAGTTCCCAGTTCCCTGTCTCATTTTGTTGGAGTTGCGTGCTCTTTCGTCTACTTACCGGACATGACTACTTGCAAAGGCATTTACATCGCATTGGACTAAAGGATTCTGCTTGGTGCCATCTGTGCAACCAGGGTGAAATGGATGGTGACCACCTCAGACACTGTCCTATTGTTTTAAAGTTTTTTGTAGACAACTCTACGGAGGCAAATTTTAATTCTTTTTATGCTTCGTCATCATTTTATTGAGCTGCTCGTCGACTAATGGCAGAGATGCCAAAGACGGGCGTAGGATTAAAAAAAAACATTTATTAAAAATAAAATTATTAGACTCCTTGGTACTTACGTATTATCACAACAATGCCAAAGTTCAAGATAACTTACCAAGTTGGAAATTCTGATTTCGCATATGTCGTACGCGTTGAATTGGCAACCATTTGTTTCGTTTCATATAATGTCGCCAATAAGGTTGCGATAATACGGAAGTACTGAATCCTTTTACCTAAAATTTTTGTGAATTAACCAAACTTTGAAACAATAAGAAATTAGAATCGTCAAAATTGAATCCAAAAGCATTTTTTTAAATGAAATTAGTTTTGTAATAATTATAAAAATAAAGCCATAAGATTTTGTATGCATGATGAGAATAACAATTCCTATAGAGTTTAACTTTTGCATTGTGATTTATTTGATGATTTAAAACACATAACATTGAAATTTTATTTTGATAGCAGTTTTATCCCCCCCCCCCTCCCATAAATACCTCTCATACAAAATCAATTCACGGAAAAACTCGGCCAATTTGTAACATATTGTTTGATATTTTATATAAAGCTAAACATTTGCAAATATATAAGAAATTGAAAATCACCGCGATTTTTCCTTACTAAAGGGGTCAGCAAACTTTCGAGATAGAAGAGCTAAGTAGCAAAATAATTAAGGTACAAAAAAAGCCATGTAGTATATGCATACGCGTACTCAGGAGAGGAGGGGGAAGGATGACAATCGAGCCCCAATAAATATTTTTTATACCTCCATATTACGAACCTCTATAATGCGAATTTTTCTATATAGCGATCTTTTTACTGGAACCAGAAACATTCACGATTTTCTTCTAAAATAACCTTCCAATAGCGAAGAGCATTTTCTATGTAATGAACTTTTTCTCTCTTGTGATTCAATTTTTTTTCTCTCTATTTTTAAGGTATTTCATATTATTCTCTGTTTTAACACACTTTATGGTGGTCACAAATCTTGAACTGGTTTTATAAGATGTCTAACTCGCCGAGAGCAATAGAATTAGGGGCGTTTATCGAAGAAGTGCAACTTTTAACCTCCCCCCCCTCATTGTCCAGGTCTTTGGAAACATCTTCGATATACCCTTTCACCCTCAGTGGAGTTGTTTCATGTCTTTGAACTAGTCTTCATTCATTTGGTAGTGTTGATCAGTCGTACTAGTAACTTTGTTTCTTGTAGCTCGAAAATGTCAAAACGTATAAGTGCTGGAGTATCACCAGAAAAAATTTAATTCTTCAGGAAGTATATAAAAGAGTCAAGAAACTTTCCTTGCAGTTTTTCTTTTCGATAGGTAAGATACATAAAATAAGTATACATTAATTTACAAAAAGGTGCGAATATCTTTTTTAATATATTATGTTTACGAATTTAAAATTTGTTTTGTGTAATTAAATAACAAAATTGAAAGATGAACGTCTATATATCGAATTTTTCATACAACGAACTTTTCTTCGGGATTTAGCGAATTCGTTATATAAAGGTACGACTGTATATATATATATATATATATATATATATTTAAATAAAATTTTACATGAAGCGATACTTAATATCCTTCAAAAGCTAAAAGTTAGTGAATATTTATTTTATTTCTTTAGCTCAAGGCAAGACAACCATTGCCAAAGTATCCATAACATTGAGAAAAGAACTTTCAAGCTTCGCGCAAAAACATTTCCGTCCATTTGCTTAACTGTTTTTTTTTGGAATTTTGTGCCAACACAAATAGTTAAAATTCACTTTGGTTATTTTTACATGTACAAATCATTTTTTTTTTTTTTTTACCGCTAAGTATGTCATAAACATGGAAAATGTTTTTGCCACTTCTATTACAGTTTACCTCTTGCTCATTCATGTGAGTGCCTTCGAACTCATATATGCAAATTAAATGTTACTAGCAATCACTTTGGAACGTATATTCCATTGCGGCATTTTGACCGATAAATTGAATTTTTCCTGATTTGGTACCAATTCTAAAATTTTCATTAATTCTCCCTCAACATTGTGAGAGGAAAACAATTTTATACAGTACTTAACTGTCTTACAGCCAGTTAGTTTTTTAAATGCTTATACAAATACAGGCACATTTTTTCAATAGATAATTATTCAAAAGAGAGAGAGAAAAAAAACAATTTTTAGAAGGTACGCACACACAACTATTTTTTTAAAATAATAGATTGACGCAGAAGTTTGAAGAGCAGCAACTATCCAAGCAAAGAGCCAATCCCTGCCCTATTGTTATGAAACTTGTTTTTTGCACTAAAATAGAATTTTCATCAAAAAAGGAAGAAAAAAACTGAATAACTTTTACAAAAGGTTTCACAGGAAATTAATTCTGCTGTAACAGAATTAATTTCCTGTATGCATATTCGTTTTTTAAGCTTAACTTCAGTTGTCACAATGACTGCCTCATTTTTTAAGATGAAAGGGAGTTATCTAGAAAAAAAGAGGAAAAAAATGAATGTTTTCACAAAAAGTTTCACGGGAGGGGACTTCTAATTTTCCATTTCTTCTTTCGTTTCTTTCAAGCTAGACTCCAAATGTGGTCAGAAAGAAGAAAAATCTGCATAATTTTCATCCAAAAGAAAAAAGGAGGGTGCGAAAACCTGAGCTTTAAAAAAAAAAAAAGCTTTTCAGAGGTTTAAAACGAATGATGAGGTACCCGTTTTTTTAAGATCTGAAAGAAAAAATCATGATTTTCGTCATAAAAACATTTTCTTTCACTTTTCTAGAATTTATTGTTGAAAGGAGATAAAAATCAAATATTCTTTTTAATAATAAATTTGAGAATGGTTTAATGACCGAAGAAATTTCTTTTTCCTTCTTTTTAATCTAAATTAGAGTTGTCAGAAAAAAGAAAATCTGCACAATGTTATTAATGTCAGAGATGTTTATTCACTGTACATTTTCAAAATTCGACCTTAATACATGTCATTTTGTTCCTTCCATTTTTACAGCAGTTCCATCTTTTTTCCCACATGGGATAACGCTTTGTTTTATGTTCACGCAGACTTCCAAAACTTAATCATGTCTCGGCGCATTTTTAAAAATTGTTGCCGAGGTGAAAATCTAAATAGGATTTTACCCTTTTTTTCCTTCAGCTTCTTTTGAAACAAATAAGTGTTAGAGAACTTCGTAACACAAAGAAAAGAGCAACATTTATTTATTGTTTTATTTTTCAAGATTGGAAACTCTGTGTGATGGAGTTGTCTATTTTTTTTAGAAATGGTATAGCATAGAATAATTTTAAGGGGACATGGTATGATTTATAAAAAAAATCTTTGATTTAATGATTTTCCCAATTTTTTGCTTGTAACCTATGTACATGGAACCAAAATCGTTTTGTGCTCAAATACTGCAAAAGTCATTAAGTTTTTTAAAGA
>BMAO01034839.1:0-106734 GCA_019973975.1 Trichonephila clavata
TTCACTGTATACTTTCTCAGCAAATTCTCAGCAGCAATACCATAGGCTTTGTGAAGAAATTTAGTACATTTGCTATAAGTTCTCGAGGAAAAAGGATATATATTTACTGCCATGCAAAATTTTTCAATTGCAGATTACCTTTTCCAATATTATGGAATGCTTGCGTGATACGTAAATTAATATCAGGAACGGTATTACCCTGCCTTTCATTAGACGTTTCTACAGCACAAACTTTTTCAGCACACCTTGTTTCCAAGAGCAAGCTTTAGAGTTTTCTTGTCACAGTCAGGGCATTTTAGTTTCATAAACATTTTGCTGATTTGCTCAAAATTCACAATAATGAAATTTCCAATTTCAGAATGTTCAATTTTTTCAGGATAAAACAACTGCTCAATTCTGATGTTAGGAACTAATTTGTTTTCTTATGTGACACATGTATTCACAGCATCACTACACCAACGTTTGCTGTTCATTTGAGCAGAATGATTTCTACGTTTGACTCTTGGCATTTTTAAGAGAAATCTTCAAGAGATAATAATAGGAAAGAGAATATTGAAATATCAGCAGATTCAGCAACAGACTTTAAAAGAAAGCAATAAGTAAAAGTCTTAAAAAAGACTGTTTTTTTTAATGTAAAACGTAAATAAAACTAGCACGATAACAGAAAAACAAACGAAAGAAGCACCAAAACAACAACAAATAGCTTGCAATAAAAGTTGTAGTCACTAAAAAGTACGATAAAGCATGCAGTTATGGTTAAAACAAAGTAAAATTTATTTTTGAAAAGTAATTGATAAGAATTAGTTTAAAATCACTGACACCTCTGAAAAGGGGGCGTGGTCGAATTTTTAAATTTGTTTACATTTTTCAAATGAAATTTTTTCCAACTTCTAATTTTTAGGCATACGAAAGTGATAAATCAATCGAAATTTAATAGTTCAAAGAACATAACTAAATAAAAATTTTAAAAAAAACGATAAATTAGTCATTTTTGCGGTACCAAGTCCTCTTAAGATTTTATGTTGAGTAGAAATTTTTTTATACAGCAATAAAGTGAAAATTACAATAGCTTTTAAAGAAAATTTCGACGTTCAGAAGCTCGAAACACAATAGCTTCTCACGTAATGGTTATATTACCAAAATAAGTGTCTATTCCCTAGATAAGGTTGTATGTTATATTATTCAATTTATAAAATGTTAATATATTTATTTTATTTTCAGTTCTCATGTTTTGCGCAAAGTGTTATTTTTGCTTATTTTTTCATAAAATACCCCTTTCACTGTAAAAATGTACTCTAATAAGACTTTACTTGGCTGTTTTTCTGATTTTAAACATACATAAGGTCACAAAATATACATTAACAGGCAAAATTCAGGTTAATTCAAAAAATTTTTCGAAGGTTTTCTGTTACCATAAAAATATTAACATAACATTGTTCAACTTAGACTATGAAAAGTAATTAATTATTTCATTTATTTTCAATAAATCATTTTAAATATTTGTACTTTTTTTAACTTTAAACGTGTGTATAGATTTCCTTAAAGCATCATTTTTCTTTCCGAAATTATTTAAGTAAAGATTAATGATGTCGTTCGACTTTAAAAATGATTATGAGATCTAAACTTCGAGTTATGATCATTGAAATATTTATTTTTGTACCATTACTTGTATTTTTCAAACTCTTCATTGGTATGGAAATTTTGGCTTTCTAACCAATTTTATTAAGGCCAGATATTTAATTCTGTCGGAGCCATGCAAGTTATTTATTTGAGCTTTCAAATGAATGTTCTCTAGAATCTATTGGGTTACATCATAAAAAGTCCAGTATACCTCTTAATTGATGAAAAAGAAGTGTCTACTTATGGAGAGGAAGAGAGCACGTTCCAAACAACAATGGTTTTCTGTACTCATTACAAGCGAGTACAGGTTTACATTGGAGAATTATTCAGGTAATATGATAATCTGAAGAGAACAAGGCACACGATATTGGCAATCTAGCGCTTTTGGAAGATAAAATCATAAAAGCAATGGAATCATGGTTTGGGCTGGACTCTTTTTGAAATCTTAATTATCACACAAAATCACTTGTGCTGCATGGCTGGTTTAAGTTAGAATTTGAGAATTTGTTTCCTTCGAAGAATGTGTCAGATAATTTTGAAAGATTGTATAAAACTATTGTCAATAATACTGGAGGAGTTTTTGATATACCAGTGATGTTCGAATATCAACAGTTGTGTAATCCTGTGGATGTTTTGAAAAATGTAATAAAATTTCAGGAATCGGCTTCATAAATTTTAACGTTTTTTTTAAAATAACAATATTAGTAGGATATAATTTTTTGTGCAGTTTGGAATGAAAAAAAGAAATTAACAAGTTTAAGAAACGATGCATTAGAAAAGCTAGAACTTATCAAAATATCCTTCGAAGTATTTATCAATTTAACTATCGAGAAGAATTTTATCTATATCCAGTGGTCAATAAATTACTAAGTGCATTAAACTGAAAACTAAACAAAGTAAAATACTGCATTAGTTAGATCAAGTATAAAACTAATTATACTCATGTTTCGTAAATATTAAGTATGACTGATGTTTTCTAATTTTTAAATATATTTTTTTCTGACAGGTGTATTTTAATTTTTAAGGATTTTTTAATTTTTGATTTTGTTTGATAATACTTTATCACTGTATCTTTGAATGATTTGAACATTTTCAAAAAGAGCATAAAATAAAAAAGGCTTTCTTTGCCTTTGTAAATTATTTGAATGTGTCAAAAATCATCTTAGTTAATGTTTACGAATTAAAAAAAATCACTCCTTTTCAATTTTGTGGGTTTTTGAATGAAATATTTTAAATTTCAAACTCATAACTACTTTTTTCGTTATTAGTATGATGAATAAATCTTACCTCCAAAATTCAACATGTAATGTACGTTATAAAAAAACTCTCTTTTTAGAAGCAATTCTATGGCTCAACAATTTGATGTGTAACATTTTAAGACCACTATCAGAAGCAAGAGTATATATATATATATATCATATATACATATATCATGTAAAATTACACAACTAGGCCCAATATATAATAAAAGATAGAGTAATATAAGAAAGAAAAAACTTTGTAATGTTCTAAATAAATTTGCCTTTTCAGAAATATATTTGCATAATTTACTCATGTTCATAAATAAATATTGCAGCATCATGAAGGATCCGTTGGATTTTAATAAAAATTACTCCACTGGTGACCTGTGTGCATGCAACTAAATTATTAAACGTGCGAAACAAAAAAAATACGATTATATGTCCAAAATTAGTAATTAATAAGGATGACATGCTCTGCTTATACGGCCTCAAATAAAACATATTTTGAATCTGTACCAATTTGCTTTTTTCCGTAGTATGTAATATATTGGATGAGTAAAAGCAGACCAAGGGTGAAGCTGCACACGTTCGACTTAAAACATATCTTAAACATTCCAAGAAACATGTGAACGGGTATTGATTTGTTGATATAATAGATATAGAAATGCGTTGAAGGAAGGGTATAACTTCTTGTTCCAGAACCTCTCTGATGTTTCAGTGGCTTTTAAGATTACCCTCAATTCTTATCAGCTGCAATCGTTCATTATACCCTAAGACATCCCAGATCATAACGCTCGACATTCATCATGTAGGACATTAGAGAACATTCTTCAGGTGATGGTGTTTACATCTATAGCATCTAATGGAGTTCCGGGGCCAATTGTAATCCAAATTGAAATGGATGTATAACAAAACAGGAATTGTTGTCAATATACATGTCAGACTCTACATTTGTGGTACCATTGTAGCATAAGATGCTTAGCATAAGACAGTTTTACGTTCAAGGAATCGTGCGGAAAGGAACTCTTGCAGACTGGCTAATGTACAACAGACGCCCAGGAATTATTGGAGAAATCAATAATATACCTGTAACAGTGCTCTAACATTCTTACTAATGTCAAGATGACGCTTCATTGTCCATCTCTGTTATAAAAAGGGAGTTTTGTGGTCCTGTGCTGACGTAACATTCAACTATCTACCACATGATTTCGACCTTTTACCTGTATTCCATCCAGTGTTTCCACACTATACTATTGTTGGAGTACCACCAATACTATAGTTGTATTGCGCTCCATCTGGACTGCAATTAAAGAATCAAATGAATATCCTTCACAGAGGCTTGTCACTCGTCCTCGTTCAAATTCTGGTATTTGCTTATATGACACCCTTTGTCATCTTAGAGGCATATCGAATACCATAAGTTTATCACTAGAGATAACCACTAACACCTTCAAAGTCCATTACAGCTCTCTATTTCTATGACTAAATCAATAGTACTAAGAACACTGCTCATCAAAAGAATACTACTTACATTTATTATCATTAGAAAAATCTCCCCCTAATTAGCATTTGCTGAAAGTATCACTTTAATCACGTGATTGTTTCAAAAATTCTATGCCATTCATTGCAAGAATTTTAAAATCTTGTAGCTCTTATGGTATTTACTACCCCATATTATAATTTCCATTTGGCAACAAATCACGCAATTGTGATGTTCCAGTATGTAATACAAACTTTCTGCAGGGTACATGAATTTTTAAACTTTTCATGATAAAAAAATTATTTGTATCACCCAGAAGTCTAAGTACAACATATATCCTGAAATTACAGCTTTGTGGACTATTTTCATTTTATTTTGATTTTTGAATAAATGGAAGTATGTTATATGCTGAGATCTTCTGAAAAGGATTCCTCTTTAGTGGATAGACTACATGCATTTCTTTGAACGTCGTTATCTTTTAAAATGAAATATAAAAGAGTCTTGAAGAATATATTTAAATATATTTATGTACTCTTTTTCCCATTTATTTTATTATCAAAGGTATTTTATAAAGTATTGATACAAAAATTTGGAATAAGATAACGTATTTTCGGCTTCTAATCGAATATGTTGAAGTAGCCTATTTGGTCACTAAATTGTACCCATCGAAGGCTTTGAAAAAAAATAGTTCGATTTCCTTTTACAAATGGATGAGAATTCATACGGCGAAATATTCTCTGCATTTGCCTCTACGTAACAGAAGAGAACTTTTTGCTCAACTTTCGATATTTTTTCAGAATCCATTCAGTCATGATAATAAAATTTTCATTGCAAAAGCTCTAAACGCTAGCATAAAATTTTATTCGCTCCATTTGTCCCGTCTCGTCTGTCTCATGAAAAACTCTCCTCACGCAACGACCCTCCCCTCGCTCACACGCATCGTTATTTAGACTCAACTTTGTAGTACAAAAGAAAATCAGAGACAGAGGAAAACATTCTTCTCTTTGATAAAGTGGACTATTTTCGACATGGCACGAAGGTTTTGTACATCTACCTTAATAATACATACAACAAAACTTTTGGTCTTTCAAGTTTCTTTTTTCTTGTTTCAAAAGGTTTTAAATTCCATTTGTTCAAAGCTTTATAGAACTCTTTTCTTGGAATGGATGTTTTGTAAGAAAAACATTTACTAGAGAGTAAAAATGACTATAATTCTGTTTGAAAATTGCATAAATTAAAAATAGCCGTAAGTATATAGAACTATAAAAATAGCAATTCGTTTAATTGAAAGAGGCATGTTTTGCTAGAACATGATGTAACTTAATCAAATTTTCAGTAGTCATATTTTGGATAAAATGGAATGAGACTCCATTTAAAATCCAAAATATGATCCAAAGAGTGGGCCTAATGATTCAAAGAGATGTGAAAAGTCTGAGGTTAATAAATTTATTATATTCTTATTTAAAGTAATGTAACAAAAGTATGACATCTACTCATATATGCTGGTTTTTGCATTACAGTGCATTTATTCAAAGTAATTTAATTCTGCGGTGTTAGTTGATTTTTGCGTTATCATTTTAATCACTACCAATATGAAGTTTCTGATGTGCATATAACTCTACAGTAGCAGTTATTTTGACCGCAACTGATATTTTTGATTGAATCAATTGCATGAAAAACAGCTTTAGTACTTATATAGGAAAACAACTAATTAATATAAACATTAAAACTTGTCAAAAGTATGTTACGAAATACAAAATTCGAAATTGTAAATCTTAAACGTGAAGACATGGAAATACATCAATATAAAACCATGATTTGGGTTTAGTTAATTCAATTAATCAAAACGTAAATTAAGTATTCGTCTTCAAAAGCATTAACTCTATAATTGTGGAATAATTTAAATAGGATTTACGTACAGTTTGGGTTACAAACAAAACTAAACTCATTGGCGCAACAGCCCATGAAATTTAAGGCCTAATGTGCCCGTCTGTTTTCGTGACCAAAAGCGTTGAGGTGCATGTGCAGATGCTCCGATCAAGTAGTCAATCTGACGCGAAACAGTTTGTGTTATAGTTATGGTAAAATAACCCAAGGAGAAATAATTATTTGATGTAAAATTCTTGAGTTGTAATACGTGATAATTAGACTAATAATGATTAAAGTTTTCTTTTTAGTAGAACTTTAAACGAGGCCCAGTAAACAGCAAGGAATATTTTAAATACAATTGGGAAAGTTACGACTTCGTTTTTGATAAAAAATCTATTAATTAATTATTAAATTTTGGGTTTCAATGAGGAGAGAGAGAGAAAGAGACATGTAGTTATATCATTCGCAGTGAAATCATTATAGATATGTTAATTATAGTTTCCAATAATTTATTTAAATTTATTTTCTTTTTGTATTTATTCAATTTACTCTAATAACATTTTTTTTAATATACATTCTTTAAGCACTAAGAAATCCTGACAAATTAGTCAGGATAAGAAATTTAGTTTATATTTAAAAATTTCGACATTCATAAAACTTTTACAAGTTACGAGAAGTCGGCTCAGGTGGCTTAAAAGACAGTGTGCTCAATTCGCAAGCCCAAGATTGTGGGTTCGATCTCGACTGGATTCAATAGATTTTCTGGATGTGAAAAACGTAGACACGTATATCACATGATTATGTAGCACACAAAAGATCCCCATCGATTTGGCTCTGGTACTCTGATAAAAAAAACGGCAATATTTAGTAAACGACGAGAGCTTCAATTAAAATAACTCAAGCATCAAAACTTGGTAGCGAGAACCATCACTAGATGGTGCCACCTTAAAATAGTATCTCACATTTGGTAACTGGCCGTGTCAGAGACTAATGTGTAGCCCATTTGAAATAAGAATGTTACAAGAATCTTAGAATCATTTACATAAATTATATATATATATATATATAATATATATATTTATCTTAACAGCTCCAGCAATATTTTTACATGAAGATTTATAAATAACCTCTAAAATTAAAAGCTTTAAAAAATAGAAATGTGAGTGAAGCTTTTGAGAAAATTTTAATTTTTGTTTAGTTTTATTTCAATTTTTCTTGTAAAAGGAACATCCTAATAATATTATAAATGTGAATGTAAGTTTGTTTGTTTGTTACGCTTTCACGCCTAAACCACTAAACCGATCTTAAAAATTCTTTCACCAATGGAAAGCTACATTATCAGGGAGTAACATAGGGTACATTTTACTCTCGTATTCCTATGGGAACGGAAACTATACGGGTGAACATCAAATTGAACGCCAAGCTGAACGCCAAATTGAACTAATAAAGTCGTTTTTTCGGTAATGGCGACCGATGCTCTCTACGAGACATAGTGTTACGCGCACATGGTAATACGCTGGTACGTGTCATAATTTTTTTATGATAGTTGGCACACTGTTCAATTAAGTAGGGCAACAGCTGTTTCGGATGCACTTTTAAAAATAGTAAATGAGAGCTTCACATAAGCAAAAAGCAACTCAAGAAACAAAAAAATTATAAGTTTTACTGTTAGATTTAATTCTTTTTTTCTTTCTTTATTTATATTTTCTGTCACATTTAAGCAATAGTTATTCTAATCCTAATCCTAATAATATAATAAATGTGAATGTGAGTTTGTTTGTTACGCTTTCACACGCCTAAACCACTTAACCAATTTCAAAAACCTTTCACCAATGGAAAACAATATTATCAGCGAGTACAATTGGGTATATTTTATTCCCGTATTCCTACGGGAACGGGAACTACGGCAGTAAAATCACGGGGCGCTGCTTAACCCGCCAAGTTGGCGCAAGACTATATACTTTGTCAATACCCGGAAATTTTAATAAAAATTTTTCACATTTGTAAGAAATAACTGAAACATAATGTAATTTAACATCTTAACTAAAAGCAATTTTTTTAATGTTTTTTTAATAAATGTCGAAAGTTTATTACGTTACATTTATTAAGTGTTAAACACAAACTGAGAAATATCACCAAGTTGGCTAAAAATTCTCTATTCCCGCAATCTCAGAAATTTTAATACAAATTTTCTCACACTTTTTAAAGTTTTAGAAAAACTGGGTGATATTAAAAGCTCTATGGTAATATTAAAGGATAGTTTCATTAAAACTTTTAGTTTACTGAATTCTACTTTGAATTTATTATTTTTTTAAAAAAGTAATTCCATTAGGCCATGTTTTCCACGAAATTTTTCACTTATACTGAACCTAGATATTTTATGTAAAGATATACTAGATATTACTATAAAGGAAGCCATGCAATGTCAATCGCCGAATAAAATTAGGGAAATTTACGCAATACTTATATCATGCGCTTTTTTCAATCCTCAATTCCTTTGGAATAAGTACAAAGAGTATATGGTGGAATATATTTTGTAACGACTGCAGCGAGTACAGGCAGATTTGACTTTCAATGAACACATCTACAAGGAAACGATAATAAGAATAAAATAAGGTTTCCATAATGGCTGGGAAGAAACTACATGATTTTGGAATGATTAGTCCACGACGAATCGATGGAAATGATTTTATAATGAAATTGCTTGAGAATTAGACTACGATTTTATAGCATTGCAACATCAAGCAATAGGATTAACCAATACATTAATTCCAGAACAAAGTCACGTTTTCCATCAAGTGTTATGTAAATTAGAATCCGGCAGTGATGCACTCCTTTTACTCGACGCCCCTGGAGGAGCAGGAAAAACGTTTTTGCTAAACTTATTATTAATGGCAATCAGAAAACACAAGAAGATAGCAGTTTCTGGGGTTTCTTCCGTTCTAACCGAGACACTACTGATCGGTGGACGTACTGCACATTCCGTTATAAAGTTATCGTTGAATATTGCACATGAAGATTCCCCCATCTGCAATTTCAGGAAAAATAGCTCTCGAGGCAAGATGCTTTGACAATGTAAGTTTTAGTGTGGGATGAAAGTACAATGTCTCAGAAGAAAGCTATAGAAGCTTTAAATAGAACTCTTCAGAATTTAAGAGATAGTACATATATTATGGAGGAATGGTAGTTTTATTGGCTGGTGATTTCCGACAATCTCTCAAAGTAATCCAAAGGGATACAACGGCAGATGAAATCTGAGCCTGTATTAAATCATCAAGCTTATGGTCGAAAGTTGAAAAATTTCGTCTAAAAACGAATATGAGAGTGAATCTTCATAATGACGTAGATTTGCGATATTATGCGAAGAAGCTATTGAAAGTCGGTGATGGATGTTTGGACGCAGATGTGCTGAAGGTTATATTTTACTTGCCAGAGAATTTTATAATTAAGTAGAAAATGATGTAGATCTTATTGCTCAAGTTTACCCAGGCTTGCAACAAAATTTAAATTGTGATCTGTGGTTGTGCGCAAGATCAATATTGGCACATAAAAATGACATTGTCAATAAAATCAACAATGAAATTTTAGACGTGTGGGGGGTTGGGACATGATGGAATATTTATTAATCGATACAATCATGGATACAGAACACAAAGTACTTCGTATCCCACAGAGTTCAAAATTCGCTTGAACTTTCGGGTGTACCCTCACATAAACTTCAATTAAAAATAAATGCACCGGTTATGTTTATGCAAAATATCGATGCTCCTCGACTATGTAATGGAACGAGACTTCGGATCACAAAACTGATGCAGAATATACTTGGTGCCACTATTTTAACAGGTGTCCCGAAAGAGGAAAATGTTATCACATATCGAACTCCAATTATCCCCACATAACTATCGTTTCAATTCAAACGAGTTCAATTTCCAAACAACCTCAGTTTTGCTGCTACTATTAAAAAAGTGCAAGGGCAAACATTGCAGGTAGCAAGGGTGCATTTGGAAAAGCCATACTTTTTTCTTATGGCCTGTAATCAATCCATTGCCTTTTTTCTTATATGTATCCTATTCGCGTGTCTCTAATGCCCGAAATCTTCACATATTTGCTCCTGAGAGGAGAACATATAATACAGTAGCATATAATATACAGTAGCATCTTAGAATAATATTCTGTTTTGAGCTCTTTTAAAGAAGAATTATTTATTAAACGCAGATACTTTCAACTTTTTAAATTACTAATGGCTTAAGTTATTGTGGGAATTTTTGTTGTTAATTATTATAATGTGACGGGTCTATCCGCGTCAAACTTCCATTAACCCTCTTGGGTAACTTTGGGGCCAGCAATTATTCTATTTCACAGCCTCCTCGGGAAAAACACGAGATAGTGATATGCTAATGAATTCGACTATATAAAGTCTAGATTTAGTAAGAAAGGTAGGAGAAGGAATTGCCAAACCAGTTGTAAGTATCATCTACGGATCTCTCCAGTGAGCTTAGCACGTATTAGATAGTAACTGATATTGTTAATCATTGAAATAATCAAAGGGATTATAGTTAGTACCGACCTGACGTTAGTAAACGTTCGTCTCCTTTGTCAATTCTGATAGCTGAGATTATTTAGTAGGGAATATTAGATTTAAAGGTTATAATTGAATGTTAGAGTTGTGTATCAGGATTAATCTAGGGAATTGAATAATCACTCCAGGGTTTCTACTTATAGTGTGACTTGTTAATTGTATTTGTGTGTTGTTAATAAATATTTGTAATTATGGCTTTCGTTGGTGATAATATGTTTCCTTCCACACCAGGCGCGTCGGGCAATGTGAACCCAGTCCAAGATAGGACTGGACCACGACAATAATAAAGTATGTTTTCACAATTTTTTAAACTAAGCTCAATTTTATAATATTTAAATTTCGATGGTCTCAGTCAAGCAATAAAAAAATAGAAAATATTTTATTTACTTTTTTATGATTATGACTTTGAGAGCTATTTAAAGACATCAACGTGAGCGAAGTTACGGGTAAAAGCTAGTTGTTTATTTATGCACTTTTATTTACCCTTTGAAACACGTAGCTCAAAAATAAACTAAAAGTTTTAAATGCCAATGGATATCATTTTATTTTAATTTAATTAATTGATATACATATATAAAAATTATGCATAATAAATTATTATTTTTGATATTTTCCATATTTTGTGTCATTAATCCTAGCAGAATTTATTGTAAACACACAAATTAAAAAAGTTTTTAAGCGTGGATTTTATTTGATTTAGGAGATTTACATACTCACATTTTAAAGAACTTTAAAGTTTCAAAATGAAAAGATAGGTGCATGTTTCCCATAAATTTTGAAAATTTCTTACTTAAATCACATTAGTGTTAAATAGTGATCACTTAAAGGTTTAAACATTTCTTTATTTCAAAAATCAATTTATAAAAAACAATAATTTACGAAATAATTTTTGCCTTAGCAACCATACGATGTAACAAACATTGTAAATTGTATCCTTGGCTTTAGGGTAATTTTCATCATGATATACGTGAATGAAAATGCACTTTAAATGAAAATACTTCTTTCGATTTTTACACATATTTCATGTTAAATATTCGGCATTGTATTCTCTAGGAAAATAATACAAATAAAAGCAACTCAAGTGGGCTTCTACTAAATTGTTATTAGATAATTGAATACTGTTTTTTTTTGCTCTTGCCAATTAGCGTAATCACCAATTAGGAAAATTATACAAATGAAGAGTTCTCATGAGATTAAGAATTTCTTCAAGAAACTGTAAAGGAGATGCATGGTTGTTTCTCATATATTTTGTTCTAATTCGGAAGTACACTTTGATTTTATCAAGCGTTGGTTTCTCCATTGAACTCAAAAGTAGTTTAAGTAGTATGTCTGAGAGAGATTATCATATAAGAGAATTCTTACAAATAAATACTAATAAAGTGATAGAGTGTGTCAATTACTTTTATTCTAGAAGAATCCGATGCTTTCAAATTTAATGGAATGGGAAGCAAAAGTAGCAATTTCTATCTCCACCTGTACTTTTAAATTTATTTTAACTAAAAAAAGTAATAAAGAACAGAGTAAAACTTGAGAAATCGAAAATTTCAAATGATATAACATGGATAAAGTATAAATTTTATCTCGGAATATTTTAGTTTACTTATTTTAATATTTTTATAAACTGTTTTAAATTATTATTTTGAAAACTATGTTTTTCGTTTCTATGCATAGTAAATTGTATCTGACATACGAGAATCTGTCAAAAAATATAACTGAATATTTTGTTTATTACTTTTTTCAAACAGTAAAATGAAACATAATGCATTTTCGGAATTATTGCGATTTTAAATTTATTCTTTTTTTTCCCACTAGTTATACATTATCTTTATTTTGAAAGGATAAATAGTAATTTTGTTTCTAAATCTCTTTAAAGTATATACTGAAATGTGCCTCTTTTATTCTCTTATAAAATGGTTTTAAAAAATAGCTTATTAAGTTTAAATTATCTGAAAATAAAGCTTAAACCTGTTATCTTAATGCCTAAGACCAAAAGTTTGCTATTGTACTAATGTGACTAATGTATTTTACATCTATATTATCTGGGCATAATTACATTTTTGCTTTATTTTTTTAGATTTATAGCAATTTAGTATATATTATTTCCAAAAATCACTTTAGAGTGCATCATTGATTATATAATTCTTCTTTACACTGAGGAGTTTATGAAAATTAAACAAAGCCTAAGTATTAGTGCATTACATAGTATTTAAATGTAATTGAATAGCCAATGCCTTTTAAGAATTTTAAAATGCAGTGCTTCTTTTTGCTTCATAGTTCTGTTTTCTCAGGTGCACACCTTTAAAAAACCAATTAGAAAAAATTAAATAAAAAAATTATATATTGTTTTATTTCTTAAATGAGAGAATACAATTTACTGTTTCTTAGTGAAAACAATTCTTTAATTTAAAAAAATTCTTTCCACGCAATTTTTTAGAGTACATTTTTTTTAAATGTTTTTCTTTCGCATTAAGATACATTCTCAGCTCTTAAGAGCAGTTAGGAAAAAAAGTTGAGAGATTTCACTGTTCAATAATTAATGAGGTTTCATTTTTACAGTTTCGATTTTCTCTTCAATCGCAATTTAGAATTTTTATTATTTGTATATTTTTAGTTCTTTCTTTTTTTAGAATTTGTGTTTTTTACTCTTAATGTATTTGGTAAAAAAAAGTAAATGCATTTTTCTTTCTAATGAGAACATTGTATGTGTAATTTAATGAACATCGTCAAAAAATTGTCAAACTTTTTCTTAGACAAAATTTTTTAAATGTATTTTTTTCCATCTCACGATATTTAAAAGTTTTAAATTAATAAAAAATCCCTAATTAGGATAAATTATATACTCGTTAATATCCACAACCTGGTTACAGATAATAAATATAATTTTATTTAGCTCAGAACAAATAAATCTCTAGGCTTTCTTCATTTAAAATGCTTGGACATTTTTTCTGCAATGCTACATGTATAAATGTTTTTTTTATACATATTGTTATTAATACATGAAACAAATTGATAGGCATTTTTGTATCGAAGTAATACTAAATTCAAGAAGAAGCAGTTGACATTAGAATTAATTAATTTTTAAAGAAATTTTTAATAAATATTGGTAAAGAAAATATTTTAATAATTTTCAATCATGATGTCACAAAACCCATACCAACTTATTTTTACATGGTTTAACCCATTTGTAAGTCAAATTTCATGTATGCTGTGTTTCATGTATGTATCATTTCATGAATTTTCAATATATTTTCTTAAAATAAAACTGAATGGTATGGTTTGCTTTTAGTGGCAGTTTACATACTTAATAAAGATAGGTTATAAGCAAAAAATTTATAAAAATAATTAAATCAAATTTTTCTATTTTAATACCTTTTATTTTGTTTATTTGAATACATGTGAATATAATTGCCTTAACTTATTTCGTCTCTTTTTCAACCAACCGAAAAATTATAATAAAAAAAACGGACAATTAAATCTCATTATAAAATTATTAGTTATTCAATAAGGCATTAAGTGTACAAATATGTAAACTTTTAATATTAATAATTATAATTACTGCCTTTTCTGTTAATTATTTATTTAATTTATACATTACTTAATTTTACCAGTATGAAATGCAATTGTAAGCTACGAATTAATTTTAAAACATTTCAGATGTCACTATTTCGAACAAATATTGTTTGCGGGAAACTGAAACGCGTAAAATAACTTTTACAAAAAAAAAAAAAAAAAAAAACTTTTTAAAAATATTTTTTTTTATGATTTTCAACTTAAAATATTCATAAAAAGTTTATTATTTGCTAAATTATATTTAACTTCTGTTAATATTTTCTTATATTCATATGAAACAGTTTGAATTATCTGCGGAATCTATGTTTGTCATGTTATTTTTCCAAAAAAATGCAGAGTATTATTTACAACTGATTTAATGTAAAACATTTCAATGCGAACTTTTCGAATGTAATTACAATTTTATCATACAAACTAACTTTAAATTAAATTCCAAATCCCCTTGCAAAAATATCAAATTGCTGTAAAGTCTCAAAAAATAATTTGAATAAATATTGAGACTTTGTTTCACAGTATTTAGTAATTTATACAGCTAACAAAATTCTTTAAATATATGAATTTAACTGAAAAATATATATACTTGAAAAATTTCCTCTTTTTTTTACTTTCGAAACCAAAACTTTCAGCAATGAAAATTAATAATGTCGATAGATAGGAATTATGTGTTATCATTTTTCGAATTTTCATATTTAGTTCTTATTTATCGTAACCAGCTAAATATCATAATTTTCATTTTTTCTTCAACATAATAATTATATTTTTAAATTATTTACTTTTTGATGCAGTTTATTCTATTTTTTTCAGTTAGGAGAGAATAATTTGATTGGTTCTTTTTTCATTCATAATTAAACTACTAACTTAAATACTTTTATTATGAATTTTTGATGATATTAGACTATTACAGTTTTCTATTTTCATTTTCATAAACGTTATCTCTTCATCATGATTGTGGCATTTAACTGAATAGCGTCTAAATTAATACATTTCTTCTTTCTCAAATTCTATTATTATCTCAAAACAAATATTCGTTTTATTAATTTTATTCCAAGCATATAAGAAAAAGGGATATGTTTAACTTTCAGACATTGCATTATTAGTAATGCGTGTGTTAAAATAAGTTTTATTTTGGCTTTATTTTAAAGCATTGTTTTGAAAAGTAAATTCGTATGTTATTTCTGTTGTAATAAAAGGAAAACCTTTACGTTTATTGATAAAAGAAACTAATAAGAATAACATAATTAGATTATATGAGTTAACTTACTGTCAAGTTTGATCACTGAACGTATTTAGTATTAGTAACAATTTATTGTCTTTCAAACTAACATACCGATTATAGACAATATTATTGCAGGCATTTCTAACAAGTATCATTCCTTATTTATTAAAAAACACATTTAAAAAGAATAATCATAATAGATATATGATTGCCCCATTAAAAAACTGTAATATTAATTGTTTAGGTATACCTAACAGTTCTGTTAAAAAACAGTTCATACACACAATGAACAAAGTATTTAGTGATAAATCGCTATAAATTCCACATTGATAATTACTCAGTTGAATTCTAAATCAATTCTTGTCTGTATTTCCCTTCGAGAGTTAAGGGAGGGTTTACTGTTTCAACAACACTATTTTTATTATTCGCATAATCTTCGTTTCACAAATATATACAAAGCAGATCTTTGGTCAAAATTGAATTACGATGATTGCTTAAATCTTTATAATGTGCTGCCAGCTTTATCACTGGTTTATTATTTTTATTTCTCTCTATTAATAATAACTACCAATCTTTAACTATAACTTTGATTATTCAGTCATTGAAGTTTCCCAGCAAAATAATCTTTTGTTTTATTTGAAAATCCCACAGTATATATCACTTTATATTGCATCGATGATAAAAAACGGTGTACTCATGTCTGAACGTTAGTATTTATTTTCATTTGTTGGAATAGAAATAATGAGCTGTAATAATACAATAGTAATTTTTTAAAAATTTTGATAGTGGACATTATAAAGAAGTTCGAAACATTTAGTTTATATGGTTAATTTTACTGAATAAGTCGGAAGTGAAAAAAAAAGTTTTATTGTTAGCAAAATAAATAAATAAAGATGAAAAATAAAATATTTTATTGTTTATTGTAATTTTTAAAGATTCTCGAAAGGTAAAAGATTCTTTTTTTATCAGCATATTTTTCATTTTGAAATTATCATTATTATGTATTATACCTAAAATCGAGAGAATTTAGGAAAATGATAAATTTAGATCAAGGAAACGGATCTTGATTATTTTGTTCACTGAATAATACATGAAACATGTTTCATATTTTTGGGGATTGAATGAAAGAAAAATATTATTTTTTAAGAGATTTACTGAGATAAAAATTGAATCAAAGTATTAAGATACCTAAATGATAAATAATCTTTAAATGAAAATCTAAACAATAAAAAGCTCTGATATGAAATAAACCAGTAAATATAATTTTTATTTAAAAAAATATTAAAATAAAAAATCTTGATTCACCAAAAATATTTAATTTTTATTCTCTTAAATTATTGACAAAAAATAGCTTTAAAATTGCCAGAAAAATGCTAATATAAATCCTATACGCTTAATTAAGTTTGATGTGCGTGTGAGTTACATGTTTAATTTCAAAAGAAGAAATTTTCTCAGCAGTCAATTTGTGTTTTTACTTCATAATTTGACAGCTATTTTTCGTCCTTCAATCCAAGAAATCTGCTAAGCAATTAGACAACTGATTTAAAAGAAAAAAAGAAATAAAAAGACAGACTTAAGATATTTTTTAAAATTTTTGACTTATTTATATAATTTTAAATTATCTGACTGCTTTCTTAGTCAATAAGGTAATAAATCTAAAATAACTATTGAAAATGTAAAATAAAAGGATAAATGAATGGAATAAATAACAGTTATATAAAATTATATTTTGTGTATTGTTTTTAATACAGTCATATTAGTTGAATTAAAAACCAATATACGGTCAATGACATTATATTTGATTATTTATTGATAACAAGTTTACCACTTGCAATGGCATATGTCTTGAACATTTTAAAACAACTTGGTAAAATATCTTTGTTTGTGATCAAATTGGAAGCATGGATATTTCCATTGAGTGAAATTTTAGTTCCTCTTCCTATAAGTATATATATCTTGTTCAAATTTTCAATCGTTAATAAAATACTTTCTATTCATCCATTCAAGTTCAAATACATTTTCTGAAAACTTGTAGTAGATCACACTTGATGTCAATGCAGTTTTTTTTCCAAATATTAATACATTAATTAAATTTTACTTTTTAATTTAAATTTATTCTGCGTTATTTCTGACGAAGTTAGACTTATCTACAACAGATGAAGCTAGTAAGTTTTTCTAACAAAGTAGGCATTGACTTGGAAAAAAATTACATGTTTAAAAGTTAATATGTTATTTTATGCATTTATGTAACAGATAAATATTTTCACTAAATCAAAATACCTAGGATTGAAAAAATTTCTAAAAAAATGTCTAGTAATTCATTTTTTGAGTTTAATATATTCTAAGCAGTTCACAAGTAACACTAATATTGCCTTAAACATAATTTTAAAGACATTTAAGTGCTCAGAAGGCATTATCTTTCCGTTAAATCTTTTATATATTTGGAGGCATCGAGAGTTGATTTTTCACTGTCCTTCTATCGTTTGTGAACGCTGTTTGCCAACCGAACAGTTTTTGTGCACAACATTGGGATCCTTGACTGCAATAAGCGATTTCATGCATTTTTTTTTAAAAATCGTCAGTTATTAAAAGGTTAATTATTGATATACGTTAATCTACAAAACAAAAATAAAATTATTAGTGATTATTATTTTAATGAATTGAAATGTGATATTTATAACTGACATAACTATATTATTAATAGTTAAAGCTAATTAAGCATTTGCTTACAGAAAAATACTATGCCTTACACATAAAGAAAAGTAATATATGTATATATTAAAGATTAAAACTTTTAAAATTAATTTTCAATTCCTAGTTAAAAACAATATATAAAAGTAATTCATTGCATTATAAAATATTATATTCCCTCATTCTATTTTTCCCCCCCCCCAAGCAATAATAAAAACATTCATATATTAAAAGTTATAATTTGAATTAAATTTATTGCCATTTAAATTGCAAATTTTCAATTTTTTGAAAAAAGTATAGGTTAAAGCCTCAACATTTCTGAGCATTTTGATACCAAAGGTTTGTTGATACTGCAAAAACTTCCGAAGTTATTGAGAGATAACTAGTGAAATTTAAACAAAAACCTTATCTCTTTTGTATCTTTATCTTTTTTGTATCCTAACTTCATTTTTCTCAAAACAACAAATTTTAGCTTGCGCGCAGGATTTCTCAGAAACTATTTATGATATCAATTTGAAATTTCATACACGTGTTAGAAACAAAGCTCTTCATAACTTAAACTACAATTTTCAAAAAAATTTAATAAAATTTTTTTATTTGAATTTTAATTATTTTTTTTTAATTTTTTAAATTTACGTTATAATTGTATTTAAAAAATAATTTTTTTCTCTAAATTTCTTAACAGTTAGTAAAATTTCGAAAGTGAACATTTTTGTACCAAGTAAAATTAATTTTGTAAGTTTTGATCAATTTTGTACTTCAGAATCCTGCGCGGTGTAAAATACTAATTTTCATATTTTTGAAAAAATTGTCTAATTTTTATATCTTTATAACTTTTAAATTTTTTCTCAAATTCTCTGAGAATTTGAGAAACAATGTAAGTATATATGGTTATCATGTGATAAAAATTTCAAATGATTGTTTTGTTTTATTGTTAAGTTACATTGGTTTGAAGAAGGATGTTATTTTCGAGTGCACAGATATATGTTAAGGGTCCCGAGACGCCTTAAGAAATCAGATATATTGTAAACATTATATACATAATTTTATTACATGATAATTTGTTAATTACATTCAGATTTATTCAAGTATATTTACTTCGCGTAATTTTTCTGATGTCAAAGCAATGGGGGTACTTATATGTTACTTTGACAGCATTATGTTGCCACGGCAGCCTAGTGGTCAAGTTATCGGATCGTGTCTGGCATGTCATGAGTTCGCGTCCAGTACCTCTAAAGACACTTTGTGTAGGGGAGCGATGCACGTGAAGTCTGTCGAGAGATCAAACATCCTCCCGTTGGTGTGGTGTTGTGTGATAGTTAGAAGAGAGGGGTGCCAGCTCAGGTGTCGTCCTCGTCACTTGACCATGGTTCAAAATTACGAGGTCCATCGCCAAAAGCCTTCGTGTAGCTGAACGTTAATATTCACTGTAAGTGTAACTGTAGTGCTACGTTAATATTCACTCGCTCACTTACGCACTCGACTGCATTATAAATTAAATTCACGAAATTAATTTAAAGTAATCGATATAAGGTATTTGATAAATATAATCTAATTTATTTAAATATATTTACATTACACACATTTCATCTGGTGATATACAAGTGTGAGAAAATTTAACTGCGAATTATATCGTTTATTTTACAGAATACTCTGCTGATAAATCCTTCAAATACAAAAAACAAAAAAAAAAAATGCATGGAAATTAAATTTTTAATTACACTATTTCTGTTATATGAATGAAGGAGACCATGTATAAAATGAATTCGATAAACTATCAATGCAATCCTCTTATTACCGTATAGGAGGGTAAAACAATAATTGATTTTTGTGTTATTAAGATAATTAAGAAAGTAAAAGATTGAAACAAACTGTGTGCAAAAAATTCTTTAATAATTATTTCTATTTGCATAGAAGTAACTATATGACTTGAAAAAAATATATAAACTATTTTGCTTAAAAACATAAGATAAAATTATTTTCAGTTGTTGAAGAGCTGAAATAATTATACATTTGTTGACTAATTTAACAGCTTTATTCGGAAATTACATGAAAGAAAAACCCAAGCATGCATTATGCTAAAGGATCATGGAGTTTTAAATGATAAATAAAATATTTCTTAGTGAATACAACTTGGAGGCCACCAAAATTAAATGTAAATCCTACTTACCGAGAAGAGAGAAGTAGTTATACTATTTTAAATCAAAAATAAGTGGAAGAATGAAAAGAAAATTATTATCAGTATAATCCCAAATTATTTTCAGAATGTAAGATAAGATACTATAATATTCAATTCATACGTATATAAAACATTTAAAATTGTATTTACTTTAAAAGAATATAGTACGCTTAGTAGTTAAATTTAAAGAAAAATGTTTAACAAATCAATCAATATATTATCCAAATATTATTTATAACGAACATAGTCAAAATTTACTTTTTTCATATTAGAAAAGACCATATGATACTTATTTTCATTTTTACATGCTTGCAAATTTGTTAAGAATGGTATGTTTCTATTTAAAGCATATCCATTTGAAACATTATAAACAGGTAAAAAGTAGTAAAAATATGAAGATAAGTTAATACACATACACAATTTAAAAAAGAAATTATAGTAAATTTTTACAAATAGCGGTAGTAAAGCGTCTACTTAGAAATATTAAACAGAAATAGACAAATATTATTTGTCCATTTCTATAATATACAAATATACTTATTAAGAATTGTTATTTATTATTTCCGAAAACATATGCATTCTTTTAAATATATACAAAATAAAAAGCAAATACGAGGTGATAATTTTTACCAGTAATGTTTTCACTGAGCTTCCTATTTAAAAATAAAATTCAATGTTTCAAGTAATTACTTAAAGCCTCGAAAGTGTTAAGCAAGAAAACTTGTTTAACTCATTTTCTCAAAGGTATTAACATGTAATTAATTTGATTATAATTAACGGAATTACAAGTAATTTAATTAAGCTATTTGAAAACAATATTAGGTATTTAAAATAAGCTTACTCACACTTTAAACTATATTAGTATTTGATGTTAGCAAAACTGTCTTTGTTTACTCAGAATTAAATAATATTATTTTTAAATCTTAGATAATTATATAACTTTTAAAAACTACAAGCTTCTATTTATTCGTCTTTCGCAAATAAAAAGGAAAATTTAACAACACATTTAACTAATTTTATTCAAGTTAATACAGAAATCTATTTGACTAGTTTCAATTAATCACATTGAGAGTAACAAAAGAACCAAGTACAATATAAAGAGAATTTAATAAGTATTTATTAAATATTTATCTGCTTAGTAAATTCCTACAAAAATCAACTATTTAGAAAATCAGCATTTTAAGATTCGTAAATAAAGGCTTTAAAATGTTTGTCGTTTGGTGTTATGACATCATTATCACTTCATTATATTTAAAATGCAACATCAAGAAGTAATAGATAGAAAATTACTCAAACTTCAGGGCAGGCAGCATACCTTATCTAGATATGCAAATGATGTGAAATGCGCTGCTCTCTGACTCACTTTATGTGTGGGATATAATATTACCCTGTTGTTATTTTTGCGATAAAAATCATTCTGGAAAGCAATCTAATCTTAAAAGGCACACGTTTTGACAAAAAATGTGTGATCTTTGACACGCAGTTTCAGCAGACAGATGATTACACGAGAGACAAAGCGAATGAACTGATAAGGGAAGGTTGAAATAAATATCAAATTTCGGGGAAAATTCAACGAGATATTTCTACGGTGCTTCCTTGTTGCAAATATGATTGAAACAAAGAAGTATGGCAAATTCTACAGGTGCTGGGGTGGTCAGGGGGATATCAGCTTGTGTGGATCGACGCCTGCATTGGTAAACAGTGCTGATCACTTTTGCTACGCATTCTGGAGAATATGATGGCGTACGATACGTAGATGATATGCTGAGGCCCATGATACTCTTTTTTTCTTCAGGAGATGCCATTTATCAGCAGGATAGAGCTTGACCCCATACTGCAAGCATCAGCGAACGTTCTCTGCAAGATGAATAGATATTTCTAATTTTCATCCCCTTAACTCTAACCCAGTGGTCTACAAACTGTATTCCACGGAACCCTGGGGTTCCTCAAGGCATACCCAGAGGTTTGACGAGTCACAATAAAAAAAATTGAAGAAAAATAAATATGGATGCAAAATGGATTCACGTTCTCTATGAAGTTTATATAGTTACAAGTATCTGAAGCTCATCCTATTCATTAAAACAGAAAGTTTTATTTATATATAATAACTTTATATTGCAAAACTTTTTGAACTTTTATTATAACATAATGAAAGATATTGAAACGTTTTATTTTTATATACAGGGTGTTTCCATAAATATGGGAGTAACTTTAAGGGTGATAGTACATCAAGAAGTAATATAAATAGGACATAATAAATACAAACGTCTTCGAAGGGAGGCTGCCATCAAAGTTGGGTCTAAATTTAAATGATGATAAAAACGGAAAATGGATCGATTCATTGGGTTTTCACTAAAACTCATTCACTAAATTAGTATTTTCTTTAAAAAGTTTAAAGACAAAGTTTAAAATGCTGATTAGAGGATGTTCTGAGCTTTAGTACGTGCACTACCTTTTACCAGTATTTTTAAAATTTTGATTAAATGTTTAAAAGCTTAGATTTAACTTGAATTTTGAGGCAAAATTGAAACCATCGGGAGGGTTAGTGGCGCAAATGTAACCAACGTTCGGGAAATTGAATCGCTCGTATGTAATGCCATCAAAATAAAACAGTACAGGAAACTTAGAGCGATAGTACAATATAAAACAATCAACTTTGATTAGAAAATGCATGATTTGAGATTCAAACTCAACGTGTTAGAGCATCTTCAATTTTATCCATGAAGCGTTTATAGCTGCAAGTTTCTGGAAGAATATGAAATTTTGTAATATGGGAAGAAGAAACGCATAGTAAATTGTTATTAAGATAAAGCCACTGACCCGAGTGTGCAAGTGTAAATCACTGTCAAACGTAACGAAAGATGTTGCCCTTCACTAATAAAAAGGCTGATATGCAGCTTGTCTCGAACTGCAAATGGGAATAGTGCAGAGGCGCGATGATTGTATCGGAAAAAGTTTCCCAACAGGCGGTTGCCCAATGATAAAACATTTGTGGTTGCAGACCGTGTGATATGATCCTTTTGGCGCACGTTCAAATGCAGGCCGTGCAAAGTCAACAGACGGAGCTGTGGAAAATTCTGGCATCCTGATAGTGGCTGATCATCCAAATACAAGCACGCGAGCAGTGGCTAGTCAAATTGCGAGTTCACCCTCCGACATTAGGCAGTACTAAGGATGAAAGTATGCATCTTTTCATGTCCAACGAGTCCAGGAACTGAGCTACAAGGATTTTCCTCGTCGAATGATTTTGCTCTCTGGTATCTGCAGAAGACACTCTATATCCGACTTTTGCAATTGACCTTTTACAGATGAATGTACATTTACACGTGACGGTACATTTAACACCCACAATTCCCATCAATGGGCAGATGAAATCCACAGCAGTCTTCTACACATGCATATCAGCGACGATTTCCATAAATGTTTGGGCAGGATATGACATACTGCGGACCTTATCTTCTGCCAGAAGCCTGATGGAAAATATCTTACTCTGCAACACGGTGCTGCCAGGAAATGATGACAGATGTTCCCCTCGTATCGAACGTAATGTGAACGCCAGCAGGATGGAGCACCAGCTCATTTGCACCAGAGTGCGAAATATCAACTGCAACCTTTCAACCAATGGTCTGGGCGAGGTGGTCCTGTCCCTTGGCCAGCGCGATCGTACCGATCTTTCATGCCTGAGATTTCTTTTGTGGGGACGCAGAGTCGTTCGCTTTATGAGACTCCATCGAATCTGCAGAAAACTCGTCCATGACTTTCGGCACTGCAGGAGAGGTGCGCGAGACTCCTGGCGTGTTTCATGGGTTCGTGAATCTTTCTTCGCCCGTTGTACACGCATGAATCGCCTGTAATGGTCAGTTCAAACAGCTATTGTAATCCATTTCTAATTAAACTTTATAACGTAAATGTTCTTTGTTTCCTTTTGTTCCCTTAAACAAATCTGTTTCAGCGCTCGCTCATCACCTTCGAGGTTAAATTAGATATGTTTCTTTGATGAATGTTGCTTGTTTTGGTATTTACCATCGCCTCTTAAATTTGTCTTCATCTTTTTATTTTGATCATTACATAAGCATTTCAATTTTCCCCTGAACGCGTACTTTGTTACACATTTAACCTCCAGATGGTTTCAATTTTATGCATCAAAATCAAGTTAAACTCCAACTTTTGTAAGCATTTAACAAAATAAAAATACTGGAAAGGTAGTTGTTCGGTTACTCCAAAGTCTAGAGCCGCCCTAAACAGAACATTTTATAACTTGTCTTTAAAACTTTTAGAAAATACTGAATTTAAGAATGATTTTAGTGAAAACCCAAATAAATCGACTATTTTCCGTTTTTGTATTCTATTTGAAATTTAGGACCTAAACTTTGATGGCGCCTTTTCTCCTTCCCGGAAGACGTCTTGGACCTGCGTTTTATTTACTATTACTCGTCTTGATGTTACTATCACCCTTGTAAAGTTTCCCATCATTTATGAAACACCCTGTATATGCTTCCTACTAGTTTTTGAATATTCTAATGATTACTATCTCGGATTCCCCGAGATAATTTTATGCTCATTAGTTAACACAATATTTTGCGAAAAAGAATAGTTTTCTAATGGGAAATGCCCTTTACATTTGTGGAAAAATACCTATAATGAAGTGAAAGGAAAAAATCAGCGCCAAAGTTAATGTTAAAATCTAAATTTAAGCAAGAACTGTTCTAAATTTTAGATTGCAAATTTTCTCATGCAAAATACACAGGATTTCTCGCACAGGTATAAGCATTTTAATGCCACTCAGAACATTGTGTTTAAGGGAAATATATTTTCAACCTAAGTGGCTAGAAACAGCAGTATAAAACAAATTAAACTCGGAAATATGTCATACGATTACATTTAATTTCAATAGATCTCGGCAGTCTGTGTAGGTGAAGAATACTATATCATGTTACTATATAATGCTGCGAGTAATCACACCTTGTGTGTTTGAATCACACATAAATATTAACGATATAACTATACTAAAAATAAATTTTAATAAAAGAATGAAATATTTTTATATAATTACCTTTACATAAATTGCCTATACATGTTGATCTACTTTAAATATAATTTTGAGATATATTCTCTAACGTGTGTGTATAAAATGGGGTTCCATGAAAACACTTTCTAGTTATAGAGTTTCCACCAAAGCACCTTCAAGTTCTAGGGGTTTCACGAAAGCACATTCAAGCTCTAGGGGTTCCGTGAGTAGGAAAAAGTTTGAAGACAAATTCTCTAACCAATCAAACATATCTGAGACTTAAACCAGACTCCGCTTGCTTGCCCTGCCTGTTAGTATTTTGAGTATCATTTCAAAATAATCATTTGGGACCGTTGATATTTTTTTCTGTTTATGGAGTTTTTCACTTTCTGTCTCATTTTCTTGGCGTTGCATTTTTAATCTCATGATGAATAAAAATTTGCACATTCAGAACAGTATAAATGCAGAATGGTAGGAAGATTTTAAAAAAAAATGATTGTGTTGCTTAGTTTTATTTATATTTTTCAATCATATATAAATTCTATCTCTTAAAACCTGATATAAAAACATATAAAAATCTTTTATAATGTTTCTAAGTGATTTAACATTTTTACTTATTTGCATAAAATCGAATACGTTTGATACTTATGCCCCAATCAAATACTTCAATTATGTATATAATAGTTTATGTTAAATGCATTGAACTAAACTGATTTTTTTCCAAAAATATGTTTACAGATTTTTATTTTTTAACACCATTGATAAAATTGAAGAAAAAATTCTATCACCATGTTCTTCCCTTACAGAAAAAACTCTTTAATACGGTTAACTATTCGAATAAGCGAGAAGCAGGATTAACATTCATAATGTGTTAGTCTATTAGATAGTTTTCTTATTACTTCTCGATATTCCTTTGAAACTATTGTATTTTTTACGCCCATCACTTCCTTTTTATTAATTGTAGAATAAAAATATTCACATTTCATGGATAACTCTTCTGTCCTTTCTTTTTTATCGCTATGACTATTCAAAATGTCTCCTGAATCCTTCAAAAACAAGGAATGAAAAATTATAATTTATATATATTTTTAATGCTTACTTAATCTCTCACCAGAAAGAAATAATGCCAAAAATGTTAAATCATTTAAGACATTTATTTAAGAAATTTAAAGCACTAAGGGGAGCATTTTCATTTTGCATACTTATCTAGTAATGTCAGTGATGCTCTTGTCAAGAATATAAAGTTAGCATCTTGTTTTGAACACCATTTTTTAAGCTAGCAAATAAACATAATGAGCTTATTCCGAAATTATGCTAATTTCTTTAAGCCTAGTGACAATTATCTTACTGAGCGTTACATGACAGAATGTCATAAGTTTCTAAAGTTCTAAAATTCTTTAAAATAAAACCTCGTGTTAGAAACTTAATCGTGTCTTAAGGTCGGTATAATTTTGTCTCTTCATGACAGTCATTTTCTTTTCGAAAAAGAGAGAACTATTTTTATTATATTTCTAAGAATTTTCCTGATAATTGACTTTATGAGAAGTTCGTAGAAGGGTGGTTTTTTGATTCATTTGCTGATTTTAAGTAGATGTTTATTATCTTAAATATAGTTTTAAAAAATTGGAAAAAATCATCTAAATATTTATTTCTGAAATTTGACTAGGTTACAGTAATTTTACAAACTTTTTATTACTTTTCTCACTATTTATATATCATACTAGTTTTATTATTTTTTCTTGAGTAACCGCATTTTGTCAATGATTCTTATCTATCAATTGTTGAATTACAGTTATCAGATTTATTTAGTTGGGATACGATACAAAGAAAAAAATCGTCAAAAACTATAACAACCAGAAAAATTATACATGCAAATAAATTGATACAAACATGTATTATAATTGCATTCAGACATATTATAAAATATGGTTATTTTATTTATTAGACTTTAAAAAAGTTTCTGTTGCTTGTTGGTTCAGGTGTAGATATTTAAATAACTACTCCTGATTCAAAGTTTAATTATAATAAAAATGTTATAATAATACATGTTACCAATATTATATATATTGAAAGGGATAGCTTAGCTATCACTGGAAAAATATATATAATTATCATGTGTTTTTTAGTTGCATCAAGTTTTAAAAAGCTTGTGTTAGATGGAGCATATTGAGCTAATTTAAGTGTAGTTAGTAAGACATGTGATAATAGTTAATTTAAAGAAAATTAGTAATCGCTTACTTTTTAAAAAATACATCAAAATACAGATAAGGAAAATCAAATTTACACATTGTATGAACAAATATTGAACTTATGTTTAATTTCATTCTTAGTACTTTCCTTTTAGTTCCCTTTGTAAAAGAGTTTCGAAATGCAGTTATCAGTATTGAAGCTAAAATTTGAAACACATAAACATTTTTGAACTTAAAACTAAAATCTTTTAAGCAATGCATTTGATACCAAAAACTATTTGGGCGACTTTCCTCAATTTTTTAGATCGGGCTTAAAACTAAGAAAAACGTATTACAAATTTTTTTCATGTATTAATTCTTTGAAGAAAGTAGCGTTATTATAAAATAACATTCCTGCAGCAGTTCGTATCAATATAATCTTAAAGTTTACAAAATAAAGGATTAACCTCATAATATATCTGACATATTAATTTTTTAAATTTCTTAATCTTAGATAGCAAACTATTTGTTGTGTTAGCTACTAATACCAATATCAAACTTTAAATGAATTAACAAACTTTTTTGTTCTACATCAGGGATTTTATCTTGAAACACAATATTTTATAATAATTTTCTTATTTAAATTTTACGAATAATCTTTTTAATAAAAATGTGTTTAAAATAAAACAATCATTTTCTATAAACTTTTGTGTAAAATTTAGGAAAATAGTTCAAAGGGAACCTACATTTCTTGAGGAAACATAAAATTTAAGGGTTTAACACGAGGAAAAAAATTGGAAAGTGAATTTAATGAAATTTCCAACTTTTCTAAAGAAAGTAGAACTAAAGTTTATTAAAAAAAAGAAAGATGTTCCAAAATTAATCTCTTGGAAAGTCAAGAGCTGTTTTAAAGCCCTAAAGCTGGCGCAGGTGTTTTTGAAAAACATCGTAAACATCCTTAAAACTTCATTTTTCTACAAACAGAAAGCTTAACAAGGGAGTAAAGTTAATGAACTTGAACATCAAGAACATGGAGGGTTCTCCTTGTAGTTAAGAGGACTTTTTTAGTAGTCTTGCATGTAATGTGTAACCTCTTATGTTAAAAACGATGCACGTGGAAGCAATAGCAAAAGCAAGAAGTTTTAATTACTCAAAAGAAGTCAATGTTAACATGTTTGAATTCATTTTAAAAGCAACAAAATTCAGATATGACGTCCTCTCACTAAAAGTTAAGCTGCAACCAATCTACTATATTTTGTAAGTTTTCAAGCATTAACGTGTTGCAAATATTTCAGACTAAAATTCGAATTGTTGAAATATTTCCCATACGTTTTTGCTGAATATATTATACTTTTGCTTAAAACTATAAACATAAAAAATAAGAGAAAAACGTAATAGATTAAACTTTCAAAACTGTTTTTTACACTTAAATATTTTTGATGTGCAAATACCGCAATAATTTTTTTGTTCTCTGTGAAAACAATTTTTCATGCAATTTTAAATTTTATAACCAATAATATAAATAAAAAAATTATTTTTAAATAATTTTGATTAACAAATTTTTTAAACAATTCTGGCTAAACGTACATTATATGAGATCGGTTTTATCAAATGTAATGCTATTGATCAGGTGTGTATGTGTTAAGTATATTGTTTGAAATGTTAACAGAAGTTATACGAGCGTGGAAACAAATTTTAATAAAAAATCTGTCGTGAACTCTCGCCCCCGGGAGTGTTAGAATACACCGAAAGAAGAGACATATTTATAAAACCAACACTTTTTAATGACTAACAAATAGCTATCTAAATTCGGCATAAGATAAAAGACCCGTTAAATTAAGTATAAATTTAAACATCTATAATAATTGGTTCAATAGTTATCGAGACTTCTGGATCCACAACAATACTAATTACCCTGAATTGACACGTATGCTCCTTCTACTTGAACTGCGGTAGCTTCAATTTCAAGCATGACAACAATCGCTAAACTCTCTCATTAACATAAATCACGGTTCCTTTACAGAAAGCAATTTTATAATCATAATAAAGCTTCTAAAAGGATTTTTCCTTGAAAAATTAGTAAGATCGATGAATAGAGCCCGTTTCAACTCGCGTAATGATTCTTTGTTAAAAACCACGTTTATTACATAAAAAAGCACGCCTTTTACAAGATACAATCTAATGCTATGTGCCCCTTGACGTATAAACCACCAAAGAATATATATATATACATACATACATACATATATATATATATATAACAGACAAATAGTAGCAACTATGAAGCGCATATTTTCTTGATGTAGAAATTAAATTTTAAGATAATGTTATAGTTACTAAAATATTTATCACAAAAGAGAGATGAATTAATATTATAAAAATACCTCATTGGGAAAATAATATACATGTTTCTATATTCAAAAATATTATTATTAATTACATACAACGCAACAAATTTCGTGTTTCGAAAAAATCAGAAAAATTATAAACTGTTCATTAAACAATTTTTAATTCAAAAATACCCAATTAATGTTATTAATAATTATTTGTATCAAGAAATTATAAATGCATAGTAAAGATTAAATTTCTTAGAATATTGATATTTTATTATTATTATTGTTATAAATTTATCATTTTTCTGAGTCAGATATACTTATACTTACCTGCATATTCAAATTATAGTTAAAATTACTTATTCCTTTAGTTTTATTTTAACCTAGGTAATTTTTTTTTCAAAAACCTATGTAATCCTAGTGTCCTTCAAGTAATGGTAGTATTTTAATTATTTTAGTTCTAATTATTTGAAACATTTGCTAAGGGCTACTATTAAGCCAATTCCATACTTTGAATTTGTATTTGGGTCCAGAATCTGGCAATAACTTTTTATTGTACTCAGATTCAGAATGGGCTATATATTTTTTATGCAATTTTAGGTAAGTTTTCTTTTTTATGTAAAGGATTTGGATACTCTATCCATTATTTTCAATAGTATTTCTCTCAGTATTAGAAAGAGGGAAGGTTAGCTGCCTGAAAATATGTTAAACCCCTGCGTTTATATAAATTATCTTTTACACAATAAGAGCTATCCTAAGTCATCAATGTTTACAATGCTGCATTATATATATTTAAATTCTAATATCTGGTTTATATTTTCTGTTTTTGTATGCTTCAGTTATAGTTTTATAATAAGGATTCATGTCTCTATAGTAGAGAATATCAACTATATATATTATTATCCTCCCCCCCCCTTTTGCAATTTTTTCCTATTACAATAATTTTATATGAAATAGATACAATTTTTTATTTATTTTCTTTCTTATGGTGTAGCATTTTTAACAACTATTCATGTAGCTTTGAGAATAAGTGAATTATGCGCAGCCTCTGAATGCAGGTTACAAATTGAGTTCAATACGGTAGAATTTGCTTAATGTAGGATTTCTTTGAATAAAAGGTTATAATAACGAATTAATTGTTTGAATGACAAAAACAAACCAACCACAATTAATTTTTTTTCAAGTAAGTCTTTAAGGCAAGAATATTGAACATCATTCATTTTATTTTACATTTATATTTTATGTCCAAATTTTTGAGAATTTATAGTACTATATATATATTTGTAAAACCTATACTATGAAAATATCTAGTTTTATTAGAAAAAAAACATATTTATTAAGATTAAAATGTAGTAGTAATTATATTGTTTAATACTCCCCTTATTTGTTTTTAGGTTCTATAGTTTATTTATTTTTACATGCACTTAATTAGATATGTTTGAAATAAAATCGCAATTCTTACATTTCAGAGTAACCTAGTTAAAAAAAAAAGATGCATTCTTGGAAATTTAGGATTGTAATTAACGAATGATTGTAATTAAGGGAATGAATGAGTGAATATTAACATCGTACTGTTCAACTACATATACAAGGGCTTTTGGCGACGGACCTCGTAATTTTGAATCATAGTCAAGTGACAAGGATGACACCTGAGCTGGCACCTCCCTCTTCTACCACACCAACGGGAGGACGTTTGAGCTCTCGACAGATTTAACGTGCATCGCTTTCCTTCACGGCGGGTCTTTATCGGTACTGGGATCAAACTCGTGGCAAGCCAGCCACGATCCGATACCCTGTCCACTACGCTACCGCGGCCACAAATTTAGATAGGAGAATATTGTATGAATTATCGGCTTCGAATCTCAATTTCATGCCATTTTTTAGAGGTATCATTGAATTTTATTTATATATTAATATTAATATTATATTTTTAACTCTTAACAGCGTAATACTTTCTTCATTATAAAAATATTAATGCAATAATTATTTGATATTGCTTAGAGAATGACTATTCTAATAATTTTCTCATAGCATATATTTGAAATACGTTTAATGTTATTGGTTTGTTATAAAGTTTCTCTTAAGTTACATCCTACTAATTACACCAATTTTTCCGATTTTATTTATTTATTGTTGCAAATATAAAAAAGTATTTTTAATTTTAATTTCTATGCATTTTCTCATATGAAAATTTTTCAGAATTTTTTTTTCTTTTTTTTAAGTACATAATATACAGTGCTTTATTTCAAAAGTAAATCAATGAATAGTTTTATATTTAACTGCTATAATGTGGTTGAAATTGTTTTTGTGTGTTTACAAAGAAGTTGTACTAATTTTATTGCTCTTCATTATAAGAAATGATATTTTTGGAAGAAGTTTTTGTGTGAATTTTATAAACTTCTCATTAACTACTAAGTTAGTAGATAACTGATTTATATTAACGAATTATGGGACTTTTTGTATTTTTAAACATTAATTGCAGCTTTTACAAACATTAATAGATACGGAAGGAAAGTCAAACTTTTTTTTCCTTTTTATTTTAGACCAGATATGTGACCAATAAAAGATAAGTTTGGAATCGTAAAATTAAGTTTAAAACTACAAAAGGATTTAAGCCTAGAAGTCTGCTATTATGTTACTGGAGTTATTTTATTTACTTTCCCCTACACTTTTATGCTATATTCTTATATATTATTGAGCATTAAGATATTATAGATTATATAAATATATATCCTTTCGCTGGCGCGCTTCAAGAAGTTCCATCCATAGGTGCAGGCATCTCACAGTTGCATTACCTCATGTTTGAAGATGATTTAATTATTTTATTGGTTAGATTTGACATTAAAAATTAGTGTTATATATTAAATATTGATATAAGGGGAAATTTTTGTCAGTGAAACTCCTACATTTGTTTCATCTAAAACATATTACCATTATTTTCTATTATTTTTGTAATAATACATCAAAATAATGTATTATTACTAAAATAATAGATAATAGATAGAAGTTCCCATCTACCTAAATCACCCAAGCATTCAATGATCGTCGGGGAAAAATTATACAAATCAAAGGAGCTATGAGGGTCCAAAAAAAGGAGAGAAAAACAGAAATGTGGCCCCAAAATGTAGCTTCACGTATGAATTTGCATATGTAAAAATTAAACAACAAAGGAAAATTTAAACCTTTTTTGATAACCACATTTAAAAAAAAAGAAAACTAATTAAGTCTATAAAAATAATAAAAAATATACTTAAAGCAGAAGCCACTTTTTAATAAATTATTTTGGCACAAATTTGATACCGTTAGGTACCGTCGTAAAATATTTAAGATATAAGTAGAAATTTCAATTCAAACAAAAATAATCGCAAAGGTTGCGGTTAGTTATCGCACCTGTCTGACTACCTATTTACATTTTTAAAAGTCTTTGTTGCAATCTTCACAAATAATCTTACGATGTTCAAGGCACATGATTTTTTCACACTTCACCCAGCGAAATTTCGATAGTCTTATTTTCTTGGTCTCGTGACAACGGGAACAGTACTTCCTCTTCAAAGTTCTTGCTTGATTCTTCGTCTTGAAAAAGGCATTGTACATCACATATTTTTTCAATCCTGAACCGTAATGTATGAGGTATGTGAATGTTATTCTCAGGCAGTATTCGTAGATGACGCTTTGCACGGCATCTCATCAGACACATCTGGACTCTCAGCAGAAAAACCAACTTACAGGAGTTGCAAAATACTTGTGTCGAGTTACTTTTAGTATATAACTGAAAACTACACAAGAAAACATGAAAATTAGCGAAATTGTAGAAAGTAATTAAAAATTGCTTTGTTGTGGATGAGCTGCAGCTATCAGATTCAAGGGCTCATGCTGCCCAAAATGTGAAGTGGTCAATCACATCTTTAGCACTGAATCCTAGAGCGAATGATAAAGGACATATAGAAGAAGGAGGGGTGCGGTTCCGTTCACCAAGTGGACGCGACACCAAAATTAATTTTACTATGCATCTCAGAGGTTCGCAAGCCTAATGAAGAAATATAAAAGCCATTGGCAGCCCTTTTCATTGCATATTTTGCGATGTTGTGTGATTATATATTGTTTTTTTAAAGTTTTTGATATATAAATTCTTGTATCACAAATTTTGATTGTATTGAAAAATAACCATCGTCCCTTGATCTAAAAAAAAACAGGACTTGAATTTCTAAGGCGGAAGTATATTTATCTTTTACGTTCCTCGTAACCCTTCTTTGAAATCGATTCCGGCAAAACTCTTTTAGCGAATCTATGCTCAACAAAGTAACATGCACACACACCAAATTTCTGGTCTGTTAGTCTTTTTTCAACAAAGGAATTTTTTAACTCTATTTTTTTAACGCTCCCCTAACCCCCTTTGAGAGTGGATTCCCACAAAACTCGTTCTTAGTAGCTATCTACTTAAAAAAAACATGCTCCGTTAAATTTCTGTTTTGTATTTCTTAAATTTTGTAACGAGTATTTTTGGTTACAATGATGACGCAACCTCCCTTGGAAGTCAATTTAAGCAAAACCTGTTATAAATGGATTTCTACTGAACAGAAGGAACATGCCTGCCAAATGTCAAGTCTGTGGATCTGATAGTTCCAAAGATCTTATGATAAATAAATGATTCAAGTGGCTTTTCTCCTATATATATATAGATGATACGGTTCTATAATTCTTAAGATTACTTAAAATTCTTAAAATTCAGAAGCACTAGATTGCCACGAACTATCGACGATGAATTATTATTTAATCCTATGTATTTGAAATTATAACAAAAATTGTAAAAAAGGAACCCCCTTTTCTCTTACCTATTATTTGTAAGCCATATGTTATAATATGTTTTAATATGAAAAATATCAGTCTTTTTTATCCTCTATTCATAGAATATAATATCGTTCCGATTCTGAAAATGTTTTTATTGATATAATTTCTAGGAAATTATTTTTCAGTAATAAATTGCTCATGTCAGATTCAAATTTTACGTAAGCTAATTAAAATTAAACAACACTATTAATTAAGTGATCACATTAAAACTTTCAGAATTTACTAAATATTAGAGTCATGAAATACTATGTGTGAACATGAAATAAATTTCAATCTACCAATTAATATGTAGGCGTTTGAGCCAATAGAGTTTCAATTCAAAGTCAACTTTACTGAATGTGTTAAGTTCGCTTTGTATTAGTTACCAACACACAAGGGCGAGAAAGACGAATTAAAATATCAGCACTTTCCCTGATCCTTTTATTGTAATTTAAACTATGTCTCAATTGTATCATTTTTAGAAACTTTCTTCTTCGTAAATAAATTATTTATTGTAGCGTATCGAAAGTAATTTACGAATTGTGATTCGAAATTCATTGGAGGATAAGCCAAACACAGTCTCAAGAGACTCTATCATGGATTCGTCGAGTTCCCTGCAGACGAAAACACAACCAATTTGAACTTGGGTGAATGTTCCACTCTAAGTAATAATGGGATTTTCTCTTTTAAACAATAGGATTGAATCGAGTTTTAGAAAATGTTCGAATGCCACAAAAGCCTCATTTAGTCCCGTGTGTAAACTGAAATGTTACTGCAATTAATAAGAAGTATTGAAGAATATGAGTTAAAGAAAGTTTGAAAGCAGTTTAAATCAAGTATTTCATTTTCGTTTCTATATAAATAAATTATTTATAATCAACTATTACTGGGATATATAAAATCTTTTTATCAAATATAATTAATCCTCTTACCATTTTAGTAGGATTTTGAGGAGAAGAAATTTCTTTTAAGAGAGGATAAATACAATTATGATTACATGTTGCATTAAAACCAACAGATATTAGGAGTAAACATTTTTGTTGATTGAAACAGCACATTAGTATTAAATTTTGGCTTTAACTGTAAGTACCGAATACATTAAATATTTGTATATGCGCGTCTAATAAATACAAGAAAAGAATAATATATTCTTTTATTCAAACATATATTCCTTTTAAAAATACAAAATTTTTTTGAGTAATTTTTAATATTTGGAAACGTTTTTTAAAAAGTAATTTTAATATTCTAAAGAAAAAAAGAGCTTGTTAAGAGATTGTACTAAGCAAATGTAAACAATGTATACAACTAAGTCTTTTTATACAGATAATATTTAAAGTATTTTGGAAAAAAATAGTAAAGCTACACAGCAGCCTACAAATTTCAAAAATGCTGACAATTTTATTATTATTTCTTTTTTGCATTTTCTTGTGGCCCATATCATTAGGAAGCTTGCCACCAAATTTCAGATCTAATAATAAATTAGTTTTTAAGATATTCGAAGCTTTCTGAGCTTAGATTTTGGTTTTGGTTCCTTTTTAAAGCATTTGTTCGTTCTTAAATTGAATTAATTAAAAATATTTTTGAACACAGTCAAGTCTTTCAGTGTGAAATAGTTATTAATTTCAATTTTCATTACTGAAATCATTTCTGCTTGATTATATTTTGAGTTCTCATAGCTACTTAAATTGATTTCAAGGCCATTTTTTGTTTAGAAAAAAATAGTTTATATAACTTAAAAGCTTTTTCATTAATTTCTTCCTGTTGAGAAAATGCCACGGCGCAGAACTTTCACAAATTGCTGTGAGAAACAATATTTGGAAGAAATGGAATACTACTGAAAATGATATATCTAAAAATCAGCCCTTCATTTTTATACTGCAATATGACTTCCGAATACAAGTATTCTGATTACAAGTATTGTAGATAAAACTGAATTTTTCTGTGATGTGCCAAACTACATTATAGTAAACATACTCTAATACTATATTACCGTATTTTTAAATTCTTGTTGGGTGACTTTAAAACTTGCTAAACTTACTCAATTTAAAACTAAGAAAATTAAATTTTACGTACAAACCAGGAGATTTTTATCTTAAGTTGGTATCATTATTATGTTGTACATAAATGCTTTGTCTTTCAAAACTTTTGTGAAAATATTGTGTTATGATTAGGCTGAATAACCTGTAGTCGTAACAAATGTTATCAATATTATGCAAAAAAATATTTTGAATTAAAAAGATTTCAATCATAATTAATTAAATTAGTGTTTTGATATAGAACATAAGTTGGAAAATAACATATTAAAAAAGTAGTACTTTAATGGCATTATATGTGTTTGTTTTATGTCTTTTCAGACTTAAAATGTATTTTACTTAGATTTTTAATTTTGAGGATGTAGGTGTTTTATAATCCCCAAGGCTTTTTTTCTGTTCAAGATAGAGTCTTGAAATCTTTTGTAGATTCTCCCAAACGCATGTTCTCTAAAAGTTAGGATTTAGGTCTGAGATCTCTAGTTAATTTTTTTTAAATGCTTAAGTTTATATTTTTTAAAATTTTGTGTTTTTTCCAGGTTTAACTAGAACAATAATTATTAAAAATCGAAGAGGTAAAAGATTTTCAAATCCATATTAAGTTTTTTGCAATAGTCTAAGAAACACAAATCACTTAAAATGACTAAAAAATATTAAAAATTAAACATTTTATAAAGTTTGAAAAACTTAAAAAATTCTTAACTTTTTAAAATTGGAAAATAATGGCTGCTGGTCAAACTGACTTTCTGCTTTCGGAATCAACTGAATAATATAATATGAATATAAAATATAAATTATTTTTACTGTTATTGCCTCCAAAAATTTTATTTCAAAAAGGGCACTGCCTAGTCTTAATGGGATCAATAACGCATCATAATAATAATTGATAGATATTTGTAAGTTTTCCTATGAACTAGTAATACTTAAGATCTCAGAGGAAATAATGTGAATCATCTATGATTAAGGAGTAAGTTTAATATGACATGATTTGTTTAATACGAAGAAACCTAAAGAGGAGTTCTCATATGACTCGTTGAACTTACATATAGATTTTGTAAAATACACTGACGGGGAAAAATCCCAACATTAAGAAAAAAATTATTGTAAAGTAATGTAATATGTTGTTGTTGTTGCTTATGCCACCTGATCGACAGTAACATCAGATCAAGGTCCACGAAATTCATCGCGGCTAAGGGCTAGAATTTTACGCCTGTCGTTAGCCTAAGCTTTGAGCCCCCCAAGAGGTTGACAGTGCGATTTTGCTCACGCAACACGATAGATGGCGACACCGTTCGGACCCACAGATTTAACGAGCACGTTCTCCGATTTGTACTCGGCGGGCATTTGGTGGCATCGGGCATCGAACCCAGGCCTTCCGGTGTGGGGTCCGATGCTCTAACCACTAGGCTACCCACGGCCCATGTAATGTTATATGGACAATACAATTGCCTAGTTAACATGTTTAATTGATTAAATTTTCAAGATCACAGGTAATTTAAGCTCAATAAAATGCACTTCAAATGCGAAATGCTGTTACATTAATAGCCGGTATAACCTCCAGAATTTCGAAAACTAGCGTGTATGCATTGCGCCATACAGGTGCCGAATGCCACTTTGTGGTATGTGGTTCCAGTCTTGTTGTACTTATTGTGTCAACACTGAAGCGATTAGTGCTGGCTGTGGATGATGCTGGAGTAGTCGTCCAATGATATTCCATACGTGCTCATTTGTCGAAAGATCCGGTGAACTCGCAAACCAAGGTAGTATGCCAACACTTAGTAGAGCACGTTGCTTTCCAACAACGGTGTAAGGACGAGGTTTATCCTGTTCGAAAATTCCTTCTTGAATGATGTTCGTGAATGGCAGTTCTATCGGTTGAATTACCAGACAAATTTGCAGTCATTGTGCTTGGAATAACCACGGGAGGGCTCCTGCTGTTGTATGAAATTGCTCCCCAGACCATGACTGTATGTATAGTTCCAAGATATCTAGGGCACAGACAGTTTGGTTGCAGGCGTTCTCCTGGCTTCCTTCTGACCAACACACGGTCATCATTTGTTCAAATGCAGAACCTGCTTTAATCAGAATACACAACAGATTTCCACTCCGTTCTCGAATGAGCTCTGGTTTGACCCACTGGCGTTGCAAATGGCAATGTCTTGGAGTCAGTGGAGTACACGCTACAGGGCGCCTTGAAGCGTGTCCTTGAAGTAACCGATTTTTAACAGTTTATTGTGCCACTGTGGTACCAACTGCTGCTCCAATTTATGTCGCAGAAGCAGTACGATGCTCCACAGCCGTACGCCGAATACGGCGGTTTTCCCTCTCGAATCTTGACCACCCGGAACCTGGTCTTCTTGAGGCAGTACCATCCCTTGACCACTGCTCTGAACAGTCACGTATAGTAGATACATTCCAAATCCATCAGCTTGTAGTCCTATTACGTTTGAAGTTAATAAAATACAAAAAAAAAATCTTACTCATTTTGCAATTATTTTCATATTATTATTTGTGGCCTGTGTAGTGATAATATGGAAATCCAAAGTTACGATAACAAAATAAAAAGTTAATTTTGAAGAATGTTGAAATTTTTTGAAAACTTACTGTTTTGATTGTAAAACATACAACCTAGAAACCTGTAGACATGTCTGAAAAATGAACACCATTACATTTAAAATAAATTGTGAGAAATGAAACACACTTAATGTAATATTTAAAAGCGTACAATTTGTATTTCATTGACAAACGGTATTCACATGTAACAGATGACTACAAGTGTTTTACTGCATTACTAGAAACATATTATTTTTATCATTGGGGGGGGGGAGTGATATAGACATTTATATTTTTTCTCCTAAAATGTATATTATTTTGTGTAAAATCTTAAAGCATAAATTTTTCATATAAATCAGCTTATAATGCACTAAAAATATTTTTTAAATAAAGTAAAATTTACCTACATATTAAAATTTACTCTATTAAGCTTCTCACTAAACACTATTTAACAAATGTAAGACAAAACATTGTATAAGAAATAGGAGGAATTTGCTTTGCAAAATTAGTATAATAGTTAGATATATTTCAATTATCATGTTCATTATTTCCACTTTTCCAATTTATCTATTTGAAACACATGTCCTAGATGAAATATAATGTTATATTCGAAGATTTATCTATTGCCTGCATTCTGACATCAAAAGGGGGGAAAAAACAAAGTTTTTTTAAGCATTGCGATGAAAGTAGATGTAAAATACACACAATAAAAGAATTAAAAGACTTAACCTTACACCTAAGATGGTACCATGAAGAAATAATCAATGCAACTCATCCCCTCAAAATCCTAACGAGGTATTCACGTAAAGGAGAGAACAAAAGATTCTTCGAGTTTGTTTTACTTTCTTTCTTTAATGAATGAATGAGAAAATGAGAAACTTTTCTTATGATCCGAAAGGTTCATCTTTAGAAAATCGATGCTAGATACTTCAGAAACTAACTTTAAAGAAAATCAGAAACTATTTCACCGTCTCTTTTGTGTTACCTATCTTAATTGCATTTCAGTGAAACTTTCTTAAACGCAATAGAACAAAATATATCGAGTTATTTGTGAATGAAGCTCTTTATTTATAATTATTTGACTAATTTTAATTGATGGAACTTGATTTCATTATACGCTGAAAAAATATTAATTGAACATAAAACAAAAATGCTGCTTTATTTTCTTGATTTTATCTAACAAGAAAACAAAATATCCAGTTTAGACTTGGATGAAGAGGGTGAAATCAGTCGTTAATTTTTGCGGTGGTTCTATGTTCTAGTCAAACGAGTGACAACTTTTTACCTTGAATAGAGAAGTGAGAATATTAAAATATTATCTTTTTTGTTGGATCTAAAGCGAAAATTACAACCTTAACAACTCCCAATCCTTAAGAATGCAAGATTTTCAAAATCTGGAGAGAAAATAGATAATTCGTTGAATATAAGAACTGCATTGCAGTGGATCCCAGGTCGTTGCTAGATCTATGGCTGAGATGGCCATGAGTGAATCCCAAATGAAGCAATTAGATTGTCATTGCGTCATGTAAAGAGTTTTATATGCTATACTATTGAATCCAAACATTCTAGCCTGTATATAGAGAAGGCTTTGAGAGAGAAATAGAGTTCCTTTCTGAAGACATCAACAAGAACTTCTGATTCCTAGCTTAGGACAGTCAGCATTGCATGTACTAGATTTGCTATAAGTTATGACTTTTTGCAAGATTACCTATACAGCATGGGAATGGAAGACGCACATTTTTGTTCATTTTGTGACCATGATGTACCCAATACTCAGGATAACCTCAATATATGCTTTACAGTTTTAAATTGTATTTTATTTAATGTTGTGTATACTGTACCTTTAGTGATTGTTTGTATCATTCTGCATTGTATTGGGTTACTCGTCAACTTACAACCAAAAAGCCGGAGATGAGCTTAGAATAAAAAAAAAGACTTGCATAAAATGTTTATTCTTTCTTTTTTAAATGCCTCATTTAAGCTTACTTGTTTGGCCTTTTCCCTTTAAAAATTAAAGATAAGTTTTATTTCTGTTGATCGTTTAATTCTGAAAATATATATTTGTAATAGCTTGTGCTCTTTAATAAAATAATATGAAGAAATCCTAGTAAAATAAGCTATCCCCCTAGTAAAATAAGCTCAATAGCAACGAATAGTATAATAAAAATACCGTGCAAAGGTTTTTTTTAAAAAAAAATCGCAGAATTGCAAAACATTAATATGATTTCCACAAAAACAAAATTTTCGAAAAATGACAGAAAATTTTATAAAGCAGTTATTTTTTCCCAATTTAATAACATAAGCAAACAGTTTGGAAACTTAAGCCCTTCAAATTATCTGTAAATTAAATTAACATAATTTTTTTAAAGTAAAGAAACAATATTCTTTTAATTACACATATAAAAAAGGTTTTTATAAAATAAACATAGTCTGTGTGTTACTTGAAATCGTACTCAAATTAATGAAGTATGGATAAAAAACCTGGAATTTATATGTATTTTTTTTATAATTATCAATAAGTAGCAACATATTTGTATCCAATAGCCTAGCTTTGCCACAGAAAATTTTTTTTAGTTATACAGTTAGTTAACTACCTTTATCTTCTTTTCCAGGCTTTTAAGTATCCAAACTACCATATCATAAAAATCCTCACTTTTAGATCCTACTTCTAAAGCTACTAATGCATACATAATTTTTAAATTAGTTGGAAAAGGTTTTCTGCCTTGTGAACAAGATATCCTCATCAATTTCCCATAAATTGTTACTGTTTTTTTCCTAAGACACATGGAAGTGATTTATGCTTTAAAAAAGGATTACTCAAGCGATTAATGGAATCTTTTGAAGAACGTTTTTGCACACAATTTCTAATTTTTATACTTAGAGACATAATAAAAGAGTGTAATGTTATATAATAAAGAACTGAGATAAATAAGTTTTTCTAAATATTTGATGACATTTCACTTTATAGAGGAGAAAATTAATAAATATCTTATAAAAATATTCACATAAAGTTGGGTTTTACGCAAAGAATAGAAGGAAAAATGTGCATATTATACATGTGAATTTAGATACATATTTAGCTAAAAAAAATTGTAAGCAGTACTCAGTGAAAGTTAATATGTACCTGTCAGTGGCACACACAAGGGGGAGGAGAGACCGCGGGTCCGCAACCTACATCCCCCCCCCCATTGATTATATTCCTATGTGTCTATGTAAAATTTAATAAAGTATTCGTTATTCATAATTATTTTTTATTAATTAAAACTAATTATTTATTTAATAATGAATTTTTTATTGTTTTTTGTTCCTGAAAATCGACAAAAAAATCAAAAGAATATGTTGGGTGGTGTATTGGCACATGATACCAAAATGGTGGAATTTCGACCTTGGAACATCCCCTTGAAAAATTCCTGTGTGTGCCACTCGTGCATGTTCTTATTTTCATAAACAGTAAAACCCGTTCTGCATGTGTGAATTTTTAAAATAAAACTTTTCAATCTCCCTAGCTGTTCTGAACTGATTTTTTTTAAGGAAGACTCATGTCCATAAAACCCTTTATATGTGATGTATCCAAAAATTTTATCAATTTTAAATGAAAATTCTCTCTCTTTAATAATCTGCTAAAAAATTTTAAATGCATTTTTGAAATACGTTTCTGCGATGATACATTAAGGGGACATGGTACGATTTAAGCAAACATTTTTAATTTAAGGGTTTTCAAAAAGTTTTTGGTTGCATCCTATGTGTGTATACTATGTTAAATAGGTTTTGTGCTCAAAATTTCATAAGAAGCTAGGCATTTAATTTTTTGAGGAAAAAACTTCAAATTTGTGAAGTGATTTTAAAATGCTACTCCTCCTACAAAAATTTACGTACACGCATGAAATTTGATTTACAAGTACCTCAAACTATACAAAACAAAAGTTGGTATGGATTTTACAATAACATGATTGGTATTCGTACAATACTTCTTTTTACGAATGCGTATTGAAAATTTCTTAAAAAATGTACAAATTATGAGTTCAATTATTATTAAAAATATAAGTTTTGCTTTTATTAAAAAATGCCTACAAACTTTTGTTACATGTACTATTAGCAATCGGTAACAAAAAATTCAAAGCATTAGGCACAATATAAAAAAGCATTAGCATTTTAAATGAAGACAAACTAGTTATTTTATCTCTCCTAGATAAGCAAGTTTAAAGTTTTGATTTGCCATGGTGATGTGAATAAAAATGAACGCAAAAGCTATCATAAATCTGAGTTTTTTTAGTTTAGAGGTTTAAAATTTTGTCAGGTTATAAAAAAGTTTATAAAGAATAAAGTAAGCCACAAAAAATTAAATTTGATTTTTGACCGGTTTTTGTCAATTGAATCGTACTGTATCCCCTTAAAACATGCAATATTAAAAAAAAATATTTTTAAGTCAATTCCTACTTAGGTCAACAAAGAGTAGTTTTATTTTAGTTACTTTTCATTAAATAGTTGCAATTAATATAAATATGTATATACATATGACAGAATCACAATATTAAGTGAGGAAATAGAAAACGCGATTTTCCTCGCAATTTTCCATTTTCCTTTTTATATATGGTGTTGGACAATTTTTTCATTCATTAAATTTAATTATTCTGATAAAATAATATAGTAAAAATGAATCACATTCTTAGAAATTCGGTCATCCCAGATGAGATTCAAACTTACGACCTTTGGATCAGAAGTTCAACGCGCTATCTATTACGCTATAGGGACACAATTTTCCTGTCTATATATGCTGTTGGACTATTATTTTTGTTACTTTTTATTCATGCTTTTCGAACCAAAACACACATTTAGAAAAAATTTACAAAAATTAAATTTTTATACAGTCCCCAGGTCCTATCACTTATATTCAGAAAAAGATGCAGTACACAAAAACAAAGTAAACACAAAATGTTTCATTTTATTACAATAAAAAATGGCCGAATTATGCCTACATAAAATTGAAGCATCTGAGAATTGCTCAGAAAAGGGGGTCGCATATAAATTGAGTTTAGAGAACAGTAATTCACTATCTACAGAAAGAGCAAAAGAAAAACATCATAGTAATATTGAAATATCGTAGTAAACATCATAGATTGACAATTTGTATTGCTGTATGGCAAACAATAAACGTTAAATTAAAGAAATACAACTTGTACCGAAAAGATTAAAACAGCTTGTTTTAACAAATAACAGGAAAATAATGCAGGATTTGACGTTCAAATTATAGCATAATGTGGAATGATGCGCCAATCATGAATCAGGGGTTTTATTATATCAGAATGACCAAATTAACTTAAATAATGGTGAAGGCACGAGACAGGGAATACGTCTATTGCAACTCCCAGTTTTATACAAGAGCTGAACAGCACGGGCAATTGTACAATAAGATGGATATCTTCGAGTGGGAAATTTAATGGCATAAAGTCTTGCCGCTTCTCTCTTATTTCGATTACACTGCCCATAAAACAGTACCATTTCGCAGTAATCTTCATTTATATACAACTCGTTCTCCCGTACTAGAATTCGTAATATTAGAATACGACTGTATGCAATTGCAAGCGACTACACAACAGATTTTTAACATTCGTCATGATCAGCAAAAACGCAACAGATCAGACTGAAGTCGCAGCATATAAGTCTATTTTTTTGGAACTGCTTTTGAAATGTTTTCTTCGTCCAAAATATTTCATTTTTTCCATGTTTTACACGTGTACAGAATAAATTTTATTTCTTAAGTACTCAATTATTATATTATTAACGTATGCTTTTAAGTTTAAAAACGATTTACATAAAAGTGACGTGCAAGAGCGAAAGTTTCCTGGCAGAGTTCCAACTAATTTCACTTTGGAGACGGCCCCTTACTAGCTTCTTGAAAAGGGCCCAGAAAATGGTTAAAATATATGTTTTTTAAAGTTCCATACCTCGGCCAGTTTTTATCGTAATAAAATGAAACTTTTTGTGTTTACTTTGTTTTGTGTACTGCATCTTTTCGTAAATATAAGTGATAAGACCTGGGAACGTATAAAAATTAATTTTTTTAATTTTTTTGTAAATGGGTTTTTTGGTTCGAAAAGCAAGTAAAAACATTCTTTATCAAAGCTTAGGCTAACGACAGGCGTAAAATTCTAGCCCTTAGCCGCGATGAATTTCGTGGAGCTTGATCTGATGTTACTGTCGATCAGGTGGCATAAGCAACAACAACAACACTTATTATTTTTAATTATTTAAAAAAAATAATTAAAAATATTTATGAAAAAATTTTTTAATAATTATTTTTAAAAAAATTATTAATAATTATTTTTTAAAAAAATTAAATTATTTACAAAAATAAAATAAATAAAATAATTTTTTTAAAAAAAATTATTTTTTTCTTTGTTTTATTGTTTAAAATAAGTAATAGATTATTACTTATTTTAAAGTAATTGTTACAGTTTGTCTGAAACTATAATTTTTTTCTTAAGAAATCATTTAACTTAAGTACATTAATTCAATTCTGAAAACATATGATGGTGATCGGGTTCTTGATTATTTTATCTGGTTCTTGATTCAATGCGAAAGTTTAACATATGTATCATTTCTTAAACCAGTGCAACTTGCGAAAAAAAATGTTTAATACATTTTGAAAAATATATGTGATTTATACTTTAGAAAAATTGACCGGAAAACCCGATAATGAATAGTAACATTCACATTTGTTTAGAATTTAAAATAGGATGTTTACAAAATACATTGCTACATAATTATAAATTTTGATTTTAAAAAGCTTTCATATTTAATTAATGCATCTATTCATCAGAAAAAGTTTTAGAACTAAATTTGTTTTAAAAATACTTGAATAACTGCACTATATTTTCTTTTATTTTACTGATTTGATTAAATAATATTTTATATATATTAGCTCTTAAGAGCCTAACCTTATGTATACCTTCTGTATCCGTAGTATTAAATAAGTTTTCAAAGTCATTGCTATGAATAGATTTCATGGATCTTTAACACATTATTTGTTCTTGGTTCTCGATATCTGAATTTAAGATTATACTGTTTTGTAAGATAGTTAATTTATATATCTTTTCTTTTATTTGAATGTATATAATCATTTATTCACTTCATATATGATAAAGATTGAGTTAATTAAAGCTTTTAATTATTTATATATTCATATCTGAAGAGTACAGTAAAATATTGCACAAATCATTCTTACAGCTATGCACAATGAAATGCATTTCACACATTTACTCGTATATTGAGTGGAAACGATTATTTTGGTTCTAACAGGTATGAAAGCAACATTGTGCATTATGCAAATAGCAGATTGAAAGGAGAGTTGGAAGCTCATAAATTTGAAAATATTAATTAGAACGGCGTGAGAATATATTTTGGTTTAAGTGGACAGAATAAAGACCACTTGTTAATAAAGTACTATTCAGTGAACTCTGGTCTAACTGTCTAAGCGAATGAGAAATTGGCTCATAAAGATGCTGCGAAGCAGTAAATTACGGCCTTAAACATACAGTAGATTTTAGTTGGAGTGCACTAAAATTACGTTATGCTATTTATATTAGATATCTCCCAGACTTGCAAAAATTGGATATCAAATTAACTTTTTTTCACTTGAGAGGATATCAACGAGAAGTTACATAATTTAATTTGGTCGTTGATTCAATTCTATTAATTTAAATCATAAAAAATAACTAAAAAAAAACCAGTAAATACTTTCATAAATCTGTGTGAATAATGTAAAAACAGCTATTTTCATTTTATAGAAGTTCAATTATACAGAAGGCCTTGATTAACGTATTTGTTAAATGCTTTAAAAAGAAACTCAGAACACATTATAATATTTAAACAATGCTCGTATGCATACCCTTTTGTAATAACGCACCTTAAAATTTGAGGAATGCTATTAAAGGCTAAATTTTCCCTAGAGCATATTAGTTTAACTTGATATAACGGAAATATGAGGCATATTTATTCAAATGAATGAACTTATTTAAAGTAAAATAATTTATGCAATGAAATATGTTATTCCTGGTTAACGAAATCAAAATATAGTTTTCATATTTTTACTTTCAAAATCTTTTTCTGTTTTGTAACATTAAATAAGGTAGATTTAATTGTGTATTTTGAAAACAAACTTTATTGTTTCAGAACCATGATAGTTTGTCTCTAAAATTGTCACCATTTTTCAAAGTACAAATTAAATGGATATTCGGCCTACTTAATTTGATTTTCGATTCATCCAAAAAACGTCAACAAGCAATCCTCAAAAGAAGGCTTAGAATAACTTTATCGCATTTTCCTAAAACCTTAAAACAATTTATTATCATCTATTCTTGAAGCAACTTTCTGTATTCTGAGCAGAGAAACATAAATTAATCACTTCTAAGTTTATCAGTTACCTTTTCTAAGAAAGAAAAATGAGTTTAATCAACCGTTTATTTTGGAATTCTTTATCAGAAGGTTTCCTGGATCAATAGGAGGTTAGAATGCGTCGACCTGTTTTGTAAGCAATTACCAACCCGGTGATGGATTAACTTTCGCGCTTCTCTGCAGATCAAGATGAACTTCCTCCACTTCTGAATGATGAATTCTTTGAATTCACTTTCGTGATTTTCACCAAGTTTTTGGAAATTTTTGTTTGAGTGACGTCTCTGGAATAAATTTATTTCCATTGTTTAGGTAAACGCGTTTAGAATTCTTTAAATGACAGAAGAATAATATATGAAATACTAACAGTTTGGGAAAAAGATTTATTAAAAGTTTCTACTAAAGATATTGGTATATGTCTTAATAATACGAAGTCGATCTACATAGTCGAGACACCTCCACATTTTTCATTGAACTCGTCTGGATGATGTGGAAGCCACGTGATTAAGAGAGAATGGTATTTAACTGCTGATGGAGAAGGTAAGCTACCATTTTTGCACTTACTTTTGCGAGTGAGGTCTTACTTTTGCGAGTCTAGTCGAATTTGAAAGATGATAGATTGCAATGGTCTGAAGACTAGAAATAAATATTTCCTAAACTACATGACTGGTAGGTTGTTCCTGTTTTGCTGTTTATTGTATTTATCCAAAAGAGATAAATAATGGTGACACCAAAAGTAGACACCTAGCTGCTAAGCGTCCAAGCGTCATCAAAGAAAAAGTGTCATCGGAAACTCCCCCCAACCCCTTGGATAAATTCTGGCCTACAATTGGCGCCAGAAAGTGACTCAGCTGACAGCCCAATACAGTACAAGTGTTTCGGAACGTATACAATCATGTCCATAAATTAAGGATAATGAAGTTCAGGCAAAGAAAGAGACAGAAGCAAAACAAATTTGACTTATTTGTAAAGTCTATTTATTAAACAAAAGGTAAAGAGCAAAAAAGATGCTATATGTTTGACATAATTAATAAAAATTGCGATTTTTACTCCCTGGAGCAAATCTCAAAAAAGAACCTATTTACAAAAAACAGTATAATATGGTTAGTATGATGGTTAATACGGAGTATGTCTCCCGGACGATGCAATACAGGCCTTACAACGCCTACGCATGCTGAGTATTATATTATCATTCTGATCTTGGGGAATATTTAACCACTCATCAAGCAATGCTCTCCGAAGTTCCGGTAGACAGGTGGGAGGGGGTTGACGGTCTGCAATTCGTCGGCCAAGCATATCCCACACATGCTCTATTGGATTCTAGTCCGGTGAATATGCTGGCCAATCCATACGGGTGATATCCTCCGATTGAAGGCATTCGTCTACAGTGTTTGCACGGTGAGGACGGGCGTTGTCATCCATAAACAGAAATTCTGCACCCATGGCGCTCCGAAACAAACGTACATGTTGTTCCAGAATGACATCCCGATAGATGTGGCCTGTCATCGTTACACTCTGAACATGCAGGTCAGTTCTGGAACCAAGAATAGTTCCTCCCCAAACGAGCCATCCTGCAACCACCGTAACGGTGTCGTTCAATGGTGTTCTCTTGGTGGTAACGGGTACCTGGCACTCTCCATATGAAGGACCGGCGAGAATCAGACTGCAAACTAAACCTGGACTCGTAAGAAATTATCACAGAAGACCACTGTTGCGGTGTCCACAATGCATGCACAATGCTCTTTACTCCAGGTTAATCGCAGCCGATAGTGAGTTGCGGTAAGGAGAACACATCTGACAAACCTACGAGCATATAGGCCAATGTGCCCTAAGCGTCTGTACACGGTCTGCCTTGAAACTGTCGTACCGGTAGCTGAAGAGAGCTGACAAGATAGGTCTGATGCTGTGCTCCGTCTGTTTCTTTTGGCAGTAGCTGCCATATACCGGTCCTCATTCGGCGTTGGAACTCGGGGGCGACATGTGCTGTAACATCTACTCACATTACTATCATCTTGGAATCGTTGCCAAAGCCTGGAGATGACACTCTGGGCGATTCCAAGTTCCTCGGACGTCCTGGTACTGGTACGTCCCCATTCCAGTCATCCGATAATTATACCACGTAAAAAATCATCTAAATGCTTCCTTTGTGCCATAACTATGCGGTTATTGCGCTGAAAGGCTTTTAAAGCGCTTGTGAACAATTTTACTTCTTTGCCACTATTCCTTATATATATACCCCTTAATCCTTATATTCTTCTTCAAGATGTGTGTGATAATTCTACAGGTGAAATTTTTATTTTAGAGTTCAATTTCTGTGTGATTCTGAATTATCCTTAATTTATGGACATGAGTGTAGTTCAACAGACACTGTTGAATATGAAACTGAGCAGCAGACGCCCCACTTGTTGACCAAGCATCATTGTCAACTATGCCTAGAGTGGGCTCAGAAACTTTGAGACTTCATCATAAATAAGAGGAAGAGAGTTTCATGTTTGAATGAATCACGATTTTTTATTTATCACGTTGTTGACTATGCCAGAGTGCGCTGTTTTCCACAGTCGAAAGGTTGCACTTATGTACACACTGGTGGGTGGTATTATGCTTTGGATGGGTGACTCTGGGACCCTTTGTTCTGGTAGAAAAGACAGTGAAAGCTGTATACTCAATATGTTGTTTTTGTTGGTCAATTGTTCTGAAAGCCTTAATGCCTTGAAAAAATTTGTTTACTGTATAGATTTTTAAAATTTTTAGATACCTTCCTTTCTTTATATTTGTGTATTTCCTCCCTTACTTTTATTTATATTGTCTCTTTTATGTTTTTTCATAATTATATTTTTTTTGTTATTATTATTTTATAATGTTGTTACCACTTACGTCTGTAAGCCTCATGTTATGCTATGTGGAGCATGAGGAGTTTTACAAATAAATTTATTTAAAAAAAAATGTTGTTTGTTTTAGCACCTGGAAATGGAATCTTCCAACAGGTCAACGTCCAATGTCAAAAGACTAGAATTGTGTTAGAATAATTCGAGTAGTATAAAGATGAATTCCAATTAATATTCCGGCTACCTAACTCGGCGTATTTTAATCTGATAGGAAATATATTTGGGTTTTCATAGAAAGGTAGTTTAGAGATCAAACATTATTATGTTGAAATATCTCTACTTAACGAGACCATTGCTTAGACAATTGGTACAACCTGTCTCCAGTCATCTACCAAAAGCTTTCGGTATCCATGCCATGTTTTTCTGGCAGAAATAGGTGCGATGGGTTACTGAGTAGGTGTTCATAATTTTTTGGCTCTTTGGTGTACTCGGACATTATATGGGTAACTACAAACAACTAAACTCAAATTTTTGATCTTGCAATACACTTTTAATATCTTAAAAATGAACTCCAGGACTCTGAAATCCTCCCACACTTCATTATTGTTTAATAAATATTTATGAAATCAGAATATGATTTTATATTGTTGTATTTTTATATAATGGGTTCAGAAACTATGAATTTTCGAAATAAATAAATAAATTAATAATAATGATAATAATTTAAAAAATTTTTTGCGGATTTGTAAATAGCATATTTCTTTGAACATTAAATTTGTCTGCATCTTATTGATAGATGTGATAGATATTAATAGTTGGACTGATTGTGTTTGAAAGTTCTTGAATTTTTCCTGCTTCATATTTAGACATACTACTGACTCAAGTAAGTATTCTAAAAAGAGAAAAGGGTATTTCTCCTTCAGTAGGCCCCCTTAAGCATATCAAACCTTCAAAAAATTAAATTATTTTATGAAATCTTAAAAGGCACAGCTTTCTATGTCTATGTGGTTTGTGTTTACATGTAAATACTAAGGAAATTACTTAATTTTTATTAGTTTGATCGGTAAAGACCGTCCTAGGATTGGGAAAATTTATAATCCTATGTTGTCTATACTTATTATGGAAAAATATGAGAAAGAATCTTAGGAATAGTCTAACTTTACATTTTTTTTAGAAATAATTGTTGGTTTTAAAATACAGGGATTTAGCTAACAATTTCTTTGCCGGTTTTCTCTCTAGTTTCTTTTCACATGATATATCCATATGTAAGCTTTGGAAAATTTTTAATTAACTTGTTGAATGCCCATGTTTCTTAAAGATTGTTTTCTTAGAGCAGAAAGTCGAAAATAAACAGATATTATGTATTTTCGAAAATAAAGTAGAATGAGAACTATAATTTTGAAGTATTTCATTAAATTTCAGCAAAAAGTCCTACTCCAAACGCATTAATGATTAAAGATCAATACCTATTTTCCCTTGAATTGAAATAAAATAAGCTTCAACAAGATTTTCAATCAGGTAAACGCTTCCTTAATTTATTTGTTCACTTTGTTTCACTTTGTTTCACTTAGTTATTGGTTCAGTATTTTTATCAGTTTTCTTCTATCACTGTTTCCTCTTTCTGCAATCGATATAGTTTTTGTTTCTTGGGAAAGGGGGGGGGGGACGCAAGCATATTGAAAATCAAAGATTATTTTACAAAATTGTTAATTTACTGAAAAGAAGCAAAACAAAACATATTCTGACACATTTACACTGATATAATATACTTATAAGTGTTTAAGTACTGCACAATACATTTTAAAATTAATTTATCAATGCTAAGTTAAAAACAAGTTTGCTAATTACTGGTGACTTCCATGGGCTTTTCATATACAATATTTTATACAAAATTTAATACTTATCTTGATAATTAGTACAGTTTATATTTAAAGTCGTATTGTAACTTCAGAGACATAGTACATTATTATGGCATTCAACATATTGTTATAGTACGAAGGGGGGGGGGGCGCGATGAAAATTTTGATTGAAATTTGGGTCGCAAACATTGAAAGTTTGAGAAGCACTGCTTTATAATTATTTAAGGATTTTTAATTATGAACAGAAAACTCTAGAGTAAGAAAAATATTCTAAGCACAAAGCTTCGGCCAATAAAGCAGACAAGCAACTTGGAAGAAGTAGCGGGGTTTTGTTCGAAGACTATGGAAGTCTACGAGAGTAGCCGCTGTGAACTCAGAGTACTCCAGAAATCAAAAATGAAAATTTTCAAGAAAAATTAAATTTTGAACTGTATTATTTTCAATTGACAGAACAAATAACAGAGGACAACAAGTAAGCATTTGTGCAGAACTTATACGAGCCATTGATAGAGTGGTGCTTCAAAATGAATGAAACGAGCTGGATTACAGATTGGACACATGCCGTGTAACAAGAGGGTAAAACATTGAACATAAGTAACAGAAAAAAAACTTGGTACAATTTTCTTTATGATCATGTATCACTAATTGTAAATGTAGTTTCGATAATATCTTGTGATATCGGTTGGTTCCTGCTTACATCTGAGCCCCCTCTTGTCTACCTATAAACACGGCTAGGTGTGTGGGAGAAACTGAATGATCCACAGACATGATTTCAATCTAATTAATCTATTGTTACCAAAATAACAATCAGACACAATATCAATCTAATTAAAGTAGGGGATTATATAGTAGAGTGCGGAGGTGAGATTCTATAACACGGGGATACTACTACGGACCCTCAATTGAATCTAAGATACCTTAAATACGCTCAAATATAACTACGTCGCACACTAATAAGTCAACTTCTAATTAATCAAGTTCACAATACCTGTACTTTTTATGCATCGGATCCTACACTGGAAACTTGCAGGTGATCTCTAGTGGCTTGATTAATGTCGTTGGATCCCCGCTCTGTAATCTTTTTCCTGGACAACTCCAAGTCCTCTAACTAATTGCACTCTTTTTCAAACTTCAACTAACTCCTAACTCGCAGACTCTATGTTAACGCCTACTTGCCAACTCACAAACTCGTGAAAACAGAATTTATATAATATACTTCATTTATATAATCACGCTACCTTACTCGGTGAAAGTTGGTCGAAATAAATATTTACCTAAAAGAGTCATGAAGGGATTAGTAGAGCCGCGTATAGATCCATTACAATGTTTTTTATTGAGTCTATTATTTGTGCTTCCCCTGTGAAACTAATTAATTGTTTGCATGATTTTGGAATTAAAAACTTAAAAAATGTATGTGAAAAATGTTAAAAAAATATTTTGCCACAAGCACCATTTAAAGAAAATTAAATAAAAGATATTCAATTTTAATGCACGAAATGAAAATACATTCTTAAATGACTCTTGAATAATAAATTTTCTTTATATTAACGTGAAATATTTGAAAGAATTTATATAAAGGCCAATTATGTTCACCGGAACATTTACAATTGGGGTATTTTCCTATTGAAACTAGGTACCATACTGGAAAAGCATTAATAGACTCAACTAAATTCTTGTTTTCAGTTTTAATAATGCAAGTGAAAACAAGCAGAAGCAATTTACAATAAAAGTGTCAATTTCTGTCGGTTAAAAATTTCCATTCCATTTAATACCTGAAAAATAGTAAATGGTGATTTCCCACACTTCACCTGATACCTCTGTAAAGGGCACCTAAAATAGCAATAACGACTTTGTACTCGAAGAAAAAAAAATTAGACACAAGCCGAAATGACCGCACCAGTAAAAAATAGAACCATTAGATCGAATTAAGCGATAGAGCGTGACTGAAAAGACAGATGTTGGGAGTGACTAAGTAGAAAATACTTCCTGATAATTTATTGCGGGTCAAATATAAGATAATGGAACATAAAGGGAAAAAATTTCTTTCTGCTTTCAATTACGAGAAGTATCATCTTAGTGAAAATTATAGTTCTAGAATATAATTTAAGAGTTGTAAGATTGAAAACTAGGGTTCAAATGTAAAAATAAGAAGATAGATTACTTTTATTGAGTATTTTATCAATGCATGAAGGATGTAACGGGTTAGTTTTTTTAACACGCTTATTAATAAGCAACTAATAGCACAACTCTATATTGTAACGTAGTAGCCCCTGGTTTAGTAAAACCTCCAGGTAGGGAAATAAGTAACACAGCTTAATTAAAAAAAAATTTTAATGTGCAATTTTGATTGTAAGTTAGCAAGATTTTTTTGAATTTACATATATAACTATTGAATACTTTGTCGTATCGTAGTCGGGCATAAGCTCTTTTCATCTGATCTCATAGCGTCCAATACGCGCCGAAATTAGCAAACAAAAGTTCGTTTTTCCTGTTTCGCTCCTTTCTCGTTTATTTCCTCTTCATTTTCAATTTTTTTTTGTAAAACCTTCCTGGAAAAACAGTCTTACGTCCCCTACCATTCCTGATTGGAAGAACTTGCACTCTACATCCCAGTGAAAGTTTAAGCTCCTTTTGGGCTCTGGGCGTAGAAATTCTACAAACTCCTTTGGCACTAGCAGATCAGAATTTATAACTAGAAAATCTGGTTAAGCGCAGCTTATCCGGGCTCCTGGGCGCCCTCCCAAAGCACCCAATGGAGATAAACCGGCACTGCCATACCCTCATACTTTCCCAAACACCATTCGTTGTTCCAGGACAAGAACTACTCTGATTGACATCCATTCTGGAGCCTCATGTCGAAAGTCACAAAGACGGACTTTAGATCGACACAGCATAGTACACAATACCTGTCATTTCTTTCTCACAGTAGCAGACCATCCTTCCTACGCATGTGTAGCAAGGCTCTGCATTAAATGAAACTGAATGGAATTTGCAGCTGACAATTTCAGGCTATTTATCGTCTCTTTGAAAAATAATGCCATATAATGAATTTTTTCTTTGGGGTACCGAGAAACGAAAGAGGGGTAGCAAGCAGCTGGTTAACTAAGAAGCTACGTTATAATATCTAAAGTTTTATATACAGAATAGTTTCGTCAGTTATTTTACGGTTTCAAACAATCTTTATAAAATATATTAGTATAGCTTCACGTGCATAAACATATACATATACACAGAAGTTTAATTTGTCCGTATTTGTTTTATTCTGTCAGTAAAACAAGAGATAATTAACTGATGCCGCTTCATTGTTTAATACAAGCAAGTCACATGGAGGAGTTGAGTTGCATCATAACTTTTATATTAATTACGTATTAGGCATTCTAATTCTAGGCTAATGTGTAGACTCCCCATTAGCTTATTAACTATTTTCTTCGAAACTAGTTTCTGAGCTTTATAGAAATTAAAATCTTTGTTTTATAAGTATTTAGATTTTATTGAAACTCATTTTCCTTAAATGGGAATGCAAAATATTGTTTTACCATCTTTAATACTGTTACGCATTTACTATACGTGTAATACGATATAGCATTGAATCATTACGATTATATTTGTATTCAGTCGATGTGAATTTAATTATAGTTTTCGTATTGTTTTTTGTTTATCTTGTTTTGTAGAGCATAGTTAAGTAAAATGCGTGCATAGAATGTACGTTTAAAAACCTAAATTAACATAATAGAATTATAATAATGCATTGGATGTCAAAGTTTCTGAAAACAGGGGAAATAAAGTTATAGAGCAAAAACACATACATTTAAATGGAACAAGGAAACTTTAAACACAAGGTAAATGTTTCTAGATATGGCTTTAAGACCGTTAATTCCAAAGCAAACTTTAAATTATACGTTCACTGGAAATACATATGGGAAAACGTGAATGTTATATTATTTTTTAAATAATTAGATTAATCGATTTTATTCTTACATTACGAGTTTCTAGGAAAGAATTCGGGAGATAGATCAAAATAGTTTTTTGAAAAAAGAAAACTTTAATCAAGAATTACTAATATTAAATATGTAAGAGTGATTTTTATTGCTACTATATGTAAGGAAAAACTGAATAAGGAAGAGGATGAGCTTTGGAAAATTTTCAAATAAAAATGTATTTGTTTACTTTCTCAATAAAGAAGTTGTATTAAGACTCGAAAAAAAGTTTAATGTTCATTGATTTAACAACAACGTCTTCTAAATAAAGAGCTACGGTCAAAATTACGTGAATATATTGTACAACATTAAATACATAATATAAATATTTGTGCGCGTCTGAGTTATTAGAAAAAAAAGAGAAAAAACTGTAATATTTCACTATAAAATAATTGAATCCTTATTTAAAGAGCTGTGAAGAACATAATATTTCTTCTATTAAAAAACTATGATATCAAATAAAAACCCATTCTATTTTTTAAGAAATTACACTTTGAACTGTCTGTTTCAAATTCCATTAAAATATTTTTCCAATATCATTATTCAGCCCATAATGAAAAAATCTAGCACAAGATAAATACGTCATACACTATACATAATGTTTTATCTTCCTCAAAATGAGAATCATAAATTTTCATAGCACAATGTTTCATCATATTTATCATACATTAATTATAATTAATTATCATTATCATACATATTTATAATGTATCATAATTAAAGAGATTTTCAGAATGAAAACGGGGCATTTCTTTATATCTTTGTACTTGTATGTATTTTAAATTATATATATAATTCTTATATGCTTAAAATTCAAATTAATCCCAACTTCAGGAAAATACAAATTATATAACAATCTAAATTCTGCAACAATCAAACACAAAAACTATTCTTTATTTTACATTTACATTAAACTCTTATGATAAGTAAAATAATTTTCCAAAAAAAATTATAATAGTTCACGTTATAATATTACCACATCTGCCTTCGTAGGGAACAAAAGTTTCAAATAATGCCTGAAGACTATGCAATTTTGGAGTCAACAAGAGAGAGAGAGAGAGAGAGAATGCTGGAAAAACTTTGAGACCATTTTTTTATCATTTTGTTGGATTTTTACAGTTCCAAAAAATTTATAAGATGATATTAGATGAAGATGATATTGGAAAAAGTTGATAGTCAAAATATTTTATTTATTAAATTAATAATTTTTCACATTAAAATGTAATTACGATTTAAAATTTGATTTTTCGTTTCCTTTCTCCACTGTTAAGAGAAATGTTATCAATTAGTTACACACAATTATTAAAAGAAAAACTGCGATTTCATACACAGTAAAATTTTTTGTTCCAATAAAGTCCTTCAAAATACATCAATGCATTGTGCTAAATATTGAATTAATAAGATAATTTACCCTCTCTCTCTTTCAGCAACCACTTTATCATGTCCACCCGACCACATTACACTCAAGAGCCAAAACATTATGATCACCTCTACATTTTGCAATGAACTCGCCTGGATGACGTGGAAGGCACGTGATCAGGTGGGCATCTCTGAGACCCGTGGTTGTGGTAGAGCAGACCATGAATGCTACAGGGTATCTGAACATCATTATGGACCAGTTGCACCCTTACATGGTCTCTGTTTTTCCAGCTGGAAATGGAATGTTCCAACAGGACAACGCTCCATGTCACAAGGCTAAAATTGTGTCGGAGTGGTTCCAGGAGCATGATGCTGAATTCCAATTAATGTCCTGGCCACCTAACTCACCGGATCGTAATCCGATAGAACACATTTGGGATGTCATGGGACGGCAGCTCAGAGTTCAAAGACCATCAATTCGCAATATCTCGGATTTGTGTGATCGTTGCTTAAACATCTGGTACAATCTGTCTCCGGCCATCTACCAAGGACTTGTGGCATCCATGCCAAGGCGGGTTGAAGTTGTGTTGCGCGCCAAAGGTGGGCCAACTCGTTATCGACATGTGATCATAATGTTTTGGCTCTTAAGTGTATGTCACAGTGTTGCAACTAGAAAGTAGGTTAATATAAAAATAAATATAGTTACTGAAACAATAATATAGAAGTGTTGCTTGTGAATATATGAGAGGAAACATGATTTAATGGACGTAAAACGGGAAAAATAGTCGGACCTTGGATGTAACGAGCAAGTATTAACCAAATTTCCAAAATGTTTACCCTCACTGTAGCGGGAATATAGAGCCTAGAATGTTAGGCAAAGATTGGGTACTGGATGTATAAATTACCAACGTCACCAAGCGGTGAATGATCTGATAGAATGTGGAATTTCTTGAACTGTAAAAGAAATCATAATGATAACAGAATAGCTTAAAGTAGCAGATCTTAACCAAACATCGTGTCAAAGTATTTCTAAGCACATTATTTTGCCTGACTATGTATCCTTTGAGTAGTGTAAGCCCAAGTCTATTGCCATCTGCAACAAACAAGATAAAAGTTCTCAAATTTATTCAGTCACACAAGGATTGGGGGAGAGGGTGTTACAACAACTCAAGCTAGTACAGAAAAAATTACAATTTGTGCAATGTTTTTCTGGAATTGTTTGAGTCTTTTATTTTATGCGCATAGATGTCTGAATATGGCCTTTCTAAACATAGTTTCTGTCCAAATACATCCTACAATGTTGAAGATTTATCTCAATGACAATTATAATTTTCATCAGGAAAATATATTCTGCCTTTTTATCCTGCTACTGTTATCATCATGCCTTTTTTATCCTGCTCTTATTATCATCCAATTTGTGTTGAACAAGACTTTTTGCAGATGATTATGAATTCATTTTGTTGAGTTGGCCTCAACAACCTTCAGACCTCAATTATATTTAGTATTCGTATGACGAAGGGGAGAGGGCTATCTGAGAGTCTCAAATTTCCCAAGTGACCTATTGACATCAAGTAAGTCTATGCCGAAAAGTACAAAATACAAAAGTTTGAATATAATGATATATTTACAGGTGGTCATAACAAAGTGTAGTCAATTTTTGTACATATGAATACATCAAATAAGGAAAATATACTGTATACATGTTCATGAGAAAATATGGTTAAATTTGGGATATACTTTTCTATATTTAGGTTTTAGAGCATATGTTTTGCACAATTGAGAGTTTTTCACTAATTATAAGTGAGCGAATTGGAAAATTAAACCAATATAATGCGTTAATATAAAACGTCGAATTTAATCTGCTTCCAAGTTAGAAAATCGGGAACTTGATGCAATACATCAGCTTAAAAATTAAAGTTATTTTATTATAATTAAAATAAATTAAAACAGTAATTTCTAACAAATCAGAAGTAGAGTCTTGTCAATTAAGTATTTAGACAAAAGCAATTATTTATTTTTTCGATATGGCTTATACCTTCTCAAATGTTCATTATTTTAAACTATTTTTCTGAAAATGACATGTGATATTTACGTTAAATCTCAAATATGGTTAAGTATTTATTTAATTTTCTGAATTTCAAACTCATCAATATCCCAAAGAAATTCTTAATAAAAAGAAACGATTAATTTTTTTGAGGATACTAATAGCTAAAACCTCTTCAAGAGCATTAAAGAAAAGCTCTAGAAACTTTCCAAACATCGACGAATTTTATATATAGATGATGTCATAACAATAAAAGAATATTTTTATGATTTTTCAAACGCGGAACAGCATGCAAGATAAAAATTTTCCAATTTCCGTGTCTCGAAAAATGTGAGATAACATCTTAAGAAAGCTATTTTTCCTCTTCAGTTCTTTAGAATATCAATGAAACTCAGGAAAAGGTCAGAGAAGCCATTCAAATATCTGTGGAATTTCGTCAGATTTTTTTCCGGGGGATTTAGAATTTCAATAAAGTGTCACAAAAAAGAACTTGGAAAAAGTAAACATTTCGATACTGATAGAACAACTTTAAGCCTTATGCGTTATTTGATGCTTTTCCGGTTACTTTTAGAATGCAAATTGCCTCTAAAACTTTTCAAGGTTTAAAAAGGTACTTTAATGGAGTTCAGTCAATATAAACAGCTTAGCATTGCATCCGAAAAACTGCTTATTTGAAAGCTGCTGTTTTACAATATATTTGAGGTTTTTTTTTTTTTTTTTGCTTTATATACACTAGCCACTTGGATTATTTAGAAGTCGAAATATCATGGCCTTAATTGGACACTTTACCCAAAACAGCTCAGACAGACTATTTTTTATCAAGTCATGGAAAAATAGATAATATTTAATAATATGTGCCTTGAACGTTAATGGAAATGTTGAATTCATTTAAGTTATCTATTCAAGGATTACGAGAAATAATTTATTTATTTATAAAAAAATTTCTACATATTCTTTTAGATAGTTGTTTTTATCTCAAATATTGTGAATTCAACATTTTCTGTCAAGTACATAGTATAGCAGTAATATCGGAGAACAATTAGTTAGAATTTTGTAAATTTCGTAGAATTATTTTCAAAAACTATTACTAATAAATTCAATACATTTTGTAGTCATATTTAATAATTTTATACCATTATTACAGTAAAAAAATTAGTTTTTGAGAGTTAGATGTTTATATACTTTTCATTTATAAGAACTATAAAAAATGTTAGTTTGCCTCAAAGAAAAAAAAATTTTTTTTGTAGGAATTAAAGGTTAAACAATAATAAAAGTTATTTTTAATACTTCCTGTAAGCAAATATTAACATATATTTCATAATGCAATTAAATTATAATTTTGTAAAAATAATGTCCCAATAAGTTTTACAAAATCAAATAATCTTTTTGAAAAATACAATACGCAACTTTTTAAATAGGTTTTGTATGAATGACTATTTATATCTTTGAACCCTGTTAAGTTAAGCATTATCGTATTGAGTTTTATCAATGTTATTTATTATTATTATTATACACAAAACTTTTTCTTGATCTCTAATTTTTCTTCCAGTAAGCGCACGTAAATTTTAGAAGTTGTTTACGTAAATATAAAAATGATATATAGTAAACTGCAAACGAGAAGATAAATTTAAGTTCTGCGTTTAGTTATTGAAGAGTAATGCTGGAGAGAATGATATTGTGTGCATAGAAAACAACTAAAATTATAAAGTTTACATCACTATATCATAAAGATGAGCAAAAACTAACAGCAAGAGCAAGTTTGCAAATAATTAACTGTTAGACTTAATAATATTTAAATTTGAAAATTATTCAAATATACTTCCCCTGTCGACGATTGAGCAGAGGTAGCGCGCTCTCTTCGTAAGGCCGAGGGTGCGGTTTCGAACCCGGCTGGAGTCGGTAGATTTTCTGGATGCTAAACTCGTATATATGCACACCTGTCATATGATTATATGGCATGTGGGTGATCCTTTGAGTATCAATTTGTCTCTGGAACTCTCGGCAAAATTAAATCAAGGTAATATTTAGCATCTGGCGAGAGTTTGAATTAAAATCAATTCAAGCAAACAATTTGGTAGCAAGACCCACCACTAGATTGTGCTACCATAATTTGAGATTCACATTTGAGGATTTACCACGTCTGCAAAAGTTTAGTTGCCGATGTGCAGCCCATTAGGAAAGAAATATATCTCACCTCAAGAATACCAAATACGTATATCTAAAGTTTTTAAGCTAATATGTTCATCTTTCATAGATCAACACAAAAATGTACACATTTTTTCACTTTTAAAACAGAAAGTTTATTAAACCATTGAATTAAAAAAACAGAATCAGCTTTAGTTTTACCTTTTTCATAAGTACATGAAATTCGCATTTTGTATATGAAAATAAAAACATAAGCTGTGCATTAAGATTTAACAACCGATTAAAATACTCTTTACAAGATTTCAGCGAAAAAATAGTATGGAATCACTTTTTGAATGCACTTAGCTTTAATCTCCAGAAGAAATTTTTGATGTAGATTTTCCCCCGAAAAGTTAGTATTCAGATAAAAATTAAAATGTTTTAAAAATATGTTGAACTGATTATCAGTCTAAGTGACCAAAAATTAAACACGATACAAAGATGAATTATATGAAATGTATTGGCTTAGTAACATTTAAACACATGTTTTTGCTTATCCTCCTTTTTTAAAGAGAAATTTGCGGTATTTTAGGAAAATGTGTTCTTTTAAAATTTTGTTCTATCAGTCAAAAAAATGCCTAAATTGCTTTTATGTTAAATATAAATGCGTTTGTGTTAAGTTTAATAGTTTAAGTATATTTTTAGTGAGAAATTCACCCATTATATAAAGTACTCGCAAACCTATGAATGCGAATTAAAATTCTTTGCGTGAACGCTGAAAAATAGTTGCATTTTTAAGGAAAGTAAAGAAGTTTCTAAAATCTTTTAGTGAGAAAAGTCTTTTTTTGCTTGGAAAAATATTAAAAAGATTTGTAAGATTAAAAAGTATTTCTTTAGAAGCTCGAATAAAAGAATTGCGTTTTCTGTATGTGTGTGTGTTGCTAGTTTTAAATAAAATGCAAATACAAAACGTAATGAAAAAGAAAGAGAAAATTTCCATGTTTGTAATTGAGCTGTATTTATAAAATTAACATTTTCAGACAAGTTGTGATGTTTTCGATTATTTAGTTCAAAATTTTTATGGTTTTTGCGTAGAGTAAATACAATAAGGAACACTTCTTACATTTGAGTTAATTAATATCTCACATTAAAAAACCTATTTTCTTAAAAATAGGATCTAGAATTTTTTTAAGGAATGAAATGCAGAATAATTGATACGGAAAGGGGACATTAATTGGGATGGATAACAATTTTTGACTTTGTGACTTTCAGCTTTTATGATAAAACACTTCATCCTTGACTTTCAAAAATTCTTTGGATTTTTTGTTAAAATTTACTGTGAGAAATGTAGCATGTTTGCTTGTTTGTGTATAAAATATACATTTTTTATTATGCTGCTATTTTAACATAAACCTGAATTAAATTTTGAGTTTATTTTTTTGCTTGCATATGTTGCCATTGGAGCATTCAGATTTAATACTTAATGGCATACATTAGAAATTTAAAAAAAAAATAACAATGAGATACTTTTTTCTTTAGTTTTAAATTCGAATAATGAACACGATACTTTTACTGGGATAACTTTTTGTTGCCATTATTGCTTAAACAGTTTTCTCGATATTTAATAGTTTCCTAGTTCACGGAATTTTGTAAATTTCTAAAGTGTTTATATTTTATTATTTAATTACTATGTATAAATATTAATTGGAGTATTTATGTTGTAAAAATTTTATCAGGTGGTAGGAAAAAATCTCGACAATTTACTATTAAACTATTACAATAGACTACAAGTTATTATAAAATGTATGTAATTCATTTTCGAATATTTGAATCAAATCTAAAACTGTTGTAATTTTTTATCCAAATTTATTGCTTAAAAATAGTTTAGTAATATTTAAGAAAATGATTTTAGAATTGTTAAAAAAACGGCTTTATAAATTTACTTAAATAAAAATATCACTGCAATCTTATGAAATATTTCAGCTAGAAAAAAAAGACATTTTTTTCTCCTTTATATATTTTAAAGTAATATTTTAAATTAAAAAAGGGATACTTACTTTAACAAACTCTCATTATTTATTTACTTTGTAACTGATTGTTTTACATATATCTGATTTAAAATTCATTCAAAATTTTGTAATCGAATTAATTAATCTATATTATACTTATCTGTTTTATACTTTTTATGTTATTTCAATATTCAAAATTAAATTTAAAACATAGCTCAAAGATTTAATGAGTAGCAACTAAGGTAATCCGAAATATATTTAAAGAGAGTCAACTTTTAATTTAATATACGAATTTAATGAAACATTATATTACTTACAATCAAAAATTTAACAATAATTAATAACAATCGATTTCCTATTAATCGATAATTAAAGTCGATGTCAAATTTGAATTGAAAACGCTAAATAAATACTCATTAAAATAATAATACATGTACCACACTGTGAATTGTTATCCTTTGCAAATATTATCCGTAGCACACTACTTAACTAAATATGATGTGAGAAAAGCGTATGTTTTTATTATGCACTTACATATTTAGATTAGTCATGTGAAATTATTATTTGTTTATTTTAAACCAAAAATAATTAAAAAGAAACAAGCAAAGCAATTGGAAAAATACATAAGCCATTCTTACAGAAATACATATAGCAATAATATATGAATGGTAATCAAAACAATGGAAACACCTTAGACTTATAAAGAATCCTTTATTAGTATGGTGCAGAAACCTTTTCGGCATGTAATACTGCTTGGTTTCGTCTAGGTATCGATTCATACAAGTACTGAATAGTGTTTAAGGGGAATATTGTACTATTCTCCATGGAGATATTGTAATAGCTCTGGGAGAGAAGCCGGTGGAGAATATTGATTCTGTATTGGAAGCTCTAAAATAGACCATAAAGGTTCAATTGTATTGAGATTGGCTGACTGTGCGGGCCAAGATAGATGTTTAAATGCATCCTCGTGTTAATCAAATCCACAATTGGAAAAGTCCCGCTGCATGAGTAGGTGCATTATTATCCTGGAAAATTCTATCTTTTGAAGAAAACCAGTTTTACATTATAGGATGGACCTGGTCAGCTAAAATTTCTCTATACTCCTCCCTGTGATCCTTTCTTTCAGGGTCAACGATTGGTCCAAAAAAACCCCACGGACACGGTAGCTCATATCATGACAAATTCACTTCAATTCGTGACAGCTGGGTGGAGACAACCTCAATCAGACGCTTGTGCAGGTGTCCTCCGAACGGGCAACCGTTTTGTTATAGGGAAAGGTTTGTGAGACGATTGGTCAGACCATAATACTTTCTTCTGCTTATCAATCGAACAGGTTTTGTGAATGTGACACCACTGCAGACGACGTTTGGCATTAACGTTTATGTTTATGAAGGGGCTTTCTAACTGCTATTATTGACAATGGAGAATCCAGATGCTGATTGAGCTGTTCGATTACTTTTTTCTGCAATTGTTTGCTTCTTAGACATTACAAACCGCTTCAATAACCATCGGTATCTTTCCCTGAGCTTCTTTTTCCCCCCACTATTTTGCTTTGTCGAGCTTGTCTTGCCATGTTGAATGTATGTTGTCATGACTTTAGACATCGCACTTCTAGAAACTCCTAAAGGGATGTTTCGGTCACACTTGCTCCAAATAGACGGGCTCCTACAATTTGACCTCTTTTAAAATCCGAGAAGTCCAACAATTTAAGCCTTTGAAAAAAATCAAAGTCTTTCAGAACTTCAATAAGGCTACCACATACTACCAAAATACATACATTTCTATTTATATATAAAAAAAATTGGTAGCGATTATTACATTTGCTTATGAAGGGCATTTAAAAATGTCATTTTGATTAACAGGTGTTTCCACTATTTTGATAACCACCTGTATGTATGGAACTGTAATTTATTTTACATGTAAAAATACCATACTTCTGAAGATAAAAATGAAGAAAAATGTTCCACAATAGCATCAAAGATCAACAAAAGAGTTATAATAAAAAAAATTATCTTTTTTAATATATACTTTAAGTCTCACGAATAATTAAGTTCGAAAACATACGACGAAAGATTATTGTATTAGTTCTTTGGAATAACGTGAATCAGACACACGTTGGATATAACAATATCTCATCTGCAATTGTCGGAAATATTTTGCTTTTTCTTAGAAGAAAAATATCCAAATTTTAGTGCAAGTTGTGACTAAACTACTTCATAGAATGACCCGTTTTTAATTAACCTTAAATCAAACTGATAATATGAAAAACTGCCACTAAATTTAATTCTAATAAGCCTTAAAATATATTAAAGATAAAATTCGTAATCACCTTTTATTCTCAAATCTTTGCCTATGAGTACTGTTTCTTCATTAGTGGAGATTATATATGTACTTTATTTTTTACTGAGGATTATACTTAATTGTATTTTAATTTATTTGGTTTTTTCAACAGGTCTAAATTAAAATGTTATGGTATCAAATAATGCAAGAAATTAAATTTTGTCATGAATGATAAATATTTATTGCAAGTGTTATTATTTCTTGCTTAATAGAAATTTTATTCTGTAAAAATACATAAAAGTTCTTTCGGAAATTACTAAAATAAATTTGCTTTTTTTCTTCTGATTTATTTTTGGACAGTTGGCGCTTTTAATCAATAAAGTAAAACAATATATATGAGTATAAATTATGAAGTTAAATACAGTAGTTTTAACATTTTTGCATCATGCAAAAAATTCATGAAAGGAGAAAAGTTGATTTTAGATAATATCTACCAATATTTAATTGTGACATTTGATTTACTGTATTATTAAAGTACCGTACACTAAAAACTGCTTTACATAATAACTTAGGATTTTAAAATTTGAAGCATAGAATAGTTTTAAACAAAAACGAAATAAAAAGTCCTCAATATTTTATTCGAATTCCGGAAATCATTTGTCAGCTCGATTCACAACATTAAGCCCATACATATACTTTTATTCTGAAAACTGACAGGAGTATAGAAGTTCAAAGTTACAGAATAGAAAAAAGTTTAAAAGAGAAATTTACTACTCCAACGTATCATTGAAAATCACTCACAGTCTAGTTTTGTAGATGGGTCATTTTCTTGACATTGACATATGTAGCTGCCAAAAGATTTCCACAGGAAATTTTAAGACACCTGCTAAGAGAAGATATGTCATATTTATCATTAAAAGGAATAGACCGTGGTTTCATTTATAGCCGCCTGTCACAGAAAGAAGAAAATGTAAGTTTTCTCATCGAATTTCTTTCAGCTCCGAAGTAAAGGTTGAAAAGTGACCGAAGTTTGCTTTTACCGTAAGTTTAAAAAGTTACGGAACATTTTCTGCTTCAGTGGAAAATAAATCTTTAGTTAATGTTTTATTGGTTCTTTTTTTAGCGTGAAAATAGTATTGATGGAAATATATTACCAGATTTGCTTTATGGTGTGTGTTGTAAGATTCACTTTTGACATTAGAAAAAGACACTCATGTCAATATGTAGTTTTCTTACAGAAATATTTTTTTCTTCGTTTTTTTGGATAGTGTTTTCCAGATTGTGTTCAAAAACATTTATTTTGAATGATGCATTTTTTTAAACAAATAGTTATCACTATCGGATGTAATGCGATCATTTTATAATTAGACCATTTTTACTTATTTTTTTGAATTACATAATAAATATTAGAGCGAAAAGTTTTTTTCTCAAAACTCTGATAACGTCTGGTTTAAAATCTACAAATCCTACACTTCAAAATTATTTAATAGGACTATTTAATAAAATTGAATTAAAAATAATTTTTTTGACTTTAAATTGTACTTGTTACCATTATTTAAACTAGTGTTTTCTTTAATTAATGAACTTAAATTCACATTCATATTTCTCAAAAAAATCCCAATTTACCAATGTGATTTTTCTTACAATCGCTTTAAAGAGATGAATTTCAGCAATTTGGTTGTGGACAAGTATGTCTAATTAACTCTAATAGGAATTACAAATGATTGTATGTAAAGAAAATATATGATAGTATTATTTTCATATGGTTGTAAAATTAAAAATCTGGTGAATTTTTTTGTCTTAAAAAATTGATTTTGTCTAAACATACTTTTTATTTAAAATGAGGTTAAATAAAGAGAAAAGGGGAAATAGACAATGTTTCAAAATAGGCAAGCTTTCAAACTTTATTTTATTGAATTTTATTTTTAAATTACTTTCTTTCTCATAAAATGTGTTTCTATGGGAATATTTAGACAGAGTAAAATAAAAGCAGCTCTAACGGATCTTTCAAATACAAATTTCCTTTGAGATTCCCTTTCTAGGTATCTATAAGAGACCACAATCTTCGTCAGAGGGACAATTCCTCGGCTGAATCTTTAATGTCTCAGAAAAATGAAAACATTGAAAGAAACGTGTCCTCTGATCGAAAAAAAGAAGCGCTGTAGCATTTTTTTGTATTTAAAAAAAATGCTTCCAGCTGAAATTCAACGCAACTAGTGAAATCGTACGGATCGAATATAAAATCAGGAAAACGGGTGTGGATTAGATGCACAAAATTCGATTCAGGTAGAACAGAAATCCGAAACGAATAAAAATGAAATTCTGTGGTAGAAATTATTGGAACTCCTTTTCACAACTTGTTTCTCACTCAAGAGATTTTCATCTCTTCAGACCTTTGAAGAAGTACTTGGGTAGTCAGCATTTCACAGAAATAGTACTTACGTTCAGGAAGCCTTGATGTTGACACTGGTTTCTACAACTCTGATGATTACGTCGAAATGTAATATGAACCAAAATATGATATCAAAACTGCTATGGTGTGTATATCTTTGAATTCCAAACCAATATTTTCTCTAACCGAATGTTACCTTATCTTTGGAACTGTTTCTGTAGTTACAACGTAATAATATGATATTAATGTAAGTATAGCGAAATTGGAAACTTTTTTTCAGACCAAAAAACGTTCCAGTTTTGATATCATATTCTGATTTTATAATCCTATGCACATTAACATAATTGAATGTATCCCAATATCTGTGTGAATAAATCTACCCTTTCTGCATGCTGCATTCTCCATATTTTATATATCATACACCTAAGCAAAAATATAGATAACATTTTTGTGAAAATATTGAAAAAAATGATATTTAGTGAATGTTTTTAAATTTTAGAATACGTTATTGTAAACAAATTTGTGAATGTGAAACGCACTTGGTTAAACTAATATTCCTGAAATTTTTTCTGTTTAAAAATGTTCCGTAAGGCCATATTTTAAGTACATTAATTGAATACATTCTTTTGTTCAATGGGTTAATTGATATTCCGCATTTAATATTTAACTTATTTCGCAAATACCTACTGTGCAGGGCGTTTTTCATTCTGAATCAATAAATTCAATAATTTGACTTTTACGTGCCAACTTTCTCATCCAGAGATATCTTAGCTCATTTTGAATTTAAGATTTCATTTGGGTTCAAATTTTGCTAATTTCTGTGAATACATTTCATGGAGAATAGTCTGCTAAGTTGTGCTTTCAATTCCAATGCTCAATTTCTGTTTTTTGAATCTTGTACAAAAATCTTAAAAACCACAACCTTTACCATTTTTAGTTATTTAAGTGACATTCATATAGAGAGTTAATGTTTCCTCTTACATTTGTAAAGATTATAAGCAAAATTAGTATTGGATTGAACTGAAAGTTAATTGCAGCATTCATCAAGAATGTATAGAAACTTCTGCTTAAAAGTTTTAGAGAGACTGAAATCCATTCTTCGATGACAAAAAGTATCTACTTTATTCACTTAATGCATATAATATTTTTAAAGAAGACTTTGAGATAAGGATTTGATTTTTCTTCAAATTCAAATAGAACTTTTTAAAGGAATATTTACATTGCCTTAAGTCTAAGACTAATGGTAAATATATATATAAGAAAAGTTCTGGTTTGATGCTGTATGTAGAATCAATTGTGTCCGTCCATTTGCACTTAAGCCTAATTTTTGATGTTAATAAATTAAAATAAGAATTAAAAATACATACATGATATAAATATGAAAATTAGAAATTAATAGATTATTCATTATTTTAAACTGTTGAAAGCTGATAATTGAATTTTTTTTTGTAAATGTTTATCATTATATATACGCAAAATTAGATAGTTTTCGATGTTTTTTTATGATCCCCAAAATGAAAATTCCAACATATTTCTTCCTTCTTTAATTAAAACATTATTCCCTATTTAACAAATATTTTAATTTATTGACATTTTTTACAATAATTTTAATCAAAATTAAAACTTTATTTAAACATTTTGGGAACGTTCGTGTGTTATAAATCTATAGCTGTGTCTAAAAATAGAAGTCATGAAAAAATAAATAATCAAATAAGATATTACATTGTTTTATTTTCATGACATTCAACCATTAGAAATAGTCGAAGTGTTTAGTTATAGGAAATATTAATGAACTTTTTGCAGCAATATTAATGAGAAGAATCTCTGAAAGAATAAAAGATGTAGACATATGATAGAAATACCTCAACAATTAATGCATCTGGAAAAATCAAAATATTTTCACTTTTAACATCTTCGCCACCACCGGCGTATACGTCCGTCTCGCTCAACTGCTGCCTTAAATGCTGGGACGTATATATACATCTTTTCCGAAATACCATTCTTTTCTTTGGGATGCCATCAGTAAAACTATTCCGAAAGCTGTGTATTGCAATAAAACGACATTGACAGTGTTTGCAAAAAATTTAGTTAATTGAGAGAAAAATTTGCTTATTTATGCACCCCCCCCCCCGAAAAAAAGCACCGCATGCACGCGCATGTGCAAAAAACGATGGCACTGGGGAGCAAATCATGTAACTTTTAACTGGCCATTAAGGAGTTAAAAATGAAATGTGAAGTTTTCATTTTATTTAAGAAATTTTTTTAATTTCTTCATTTTAATTGAATTACTTCAAGAAATATCTATCCCTTTCCATCTTTTGACCAAGAGACATCTAATTCATCATATCATATGCAAATTCCTCTTTACTATGGGGACCGTACTGAAATTTCATTATTCACTTAAGCAAAGGAAATCTATAATTAATTTAATTTACAAGCACCCAAAATTCTGCTTTCTTGCAATTGTCGATAGTGAAATAAACTCCAGTACATTCTTGGTACTATTATTTCTAGTACACAAAGCTCAACGAAAAACGCAAAAATGTTTCCTAGGAAATCAAGGTTTGTATATTGAATAAATGGAAGGCCGTAGGGAAAATGCCAGTAAGATTGAATCTTCTATTTTTTCACATTATGTGAAGTTCGAAGAAAGGATTTACTCGCCTGAAGAGTTGTCGCGTGAAACATTCTTCTAGGTTCTTTTGTTGCGATTTCTTTTGCTATTCATCTTTGTTTCTGAGATCTAGCTTTTCCATTTTGTTCATGGTACCATTAAAGCATTCATTTGGAGTTGGATTTTCTGTTTTATTTTTGCTTTTGCCATTTCTGGTATTCTTTGCATGCATTGCTAGTTGCTTAAATCAACTTTCCTTACAGTTCTTATTCTAAATTAGTTCTTTCCAGTATTACGCTTTCAAACACATTACATCTGGTTCAGTTGTTGATATCCATTAATTTGATTTCAATGGACACTTCCAAATGAAAATAAAGTAAAATGTGTGTACTATACTTGCTTTTGATGTATCGTGGTACTTTCAGCAATACCTATGAATATAACATAATGTTTTAGGATAGTTAAATGCTTTGGAAATCATGTGTGATAAGCCAATTTTGACTTGCAGTCACTAATGTTAAAATTATGCGTTGAATTGTGGTTAAGCTCAAATGAGATGTGTTCACTTCTCGATAGAATCTTAGTTGACCGATTATGTTTTATTGTATTGTACAATCACTGTTCAATCATTCCTGTTAACAACGAATGGTGGCACTGACCTAAATGATTTCTTCACGCTGTTTCATTTGATCCAAATGTACATTCTTCGAGATGATGACCCACATTAATGAAGTACTATTATTCGGTGAAGTATTAAACTGAAATGAAAAAAGGAATTTTAAATAGTCGCTTGCTTCCTTAACACTATCATCGCGGCAATGGCGCTTCTGTTACCACCCTCTGCGCTAAAAGCCTGCTCCGCTCTCACTAAGCTAAAATAGGGAAAAAAACCCACAAATTCCTTTAAAACTTGTTTATTATACTTTGAAAATATAACTCAATTTCAATCAATAGGAATTCTCACTATAATGGCTTATTTGTGCATTCTGGAAGACGAGGTATCTGGTCCCTCGCGATGAAAGTGTTTACCCACCGTTTGGGCATTTAATCTTAGTACTGTTTCATTTTTTATTTACTGGTTATCGGAATTCAGTCATTTGTATAATTGTTTCAAATTTGTTTTGATATTAAATCTTAGATTAGAAGGTTATTGTTTAAATACTTTTTATTAAAAATTTATCAAGAGTTATTCTTAATAATCTTCGTGTGTTACCAGGTTCGGTTATGCAATAATTAGAATTTCAGTGCATTTGGACGACGCAGGAGGTAGAAACGACACCTGAAGTATTGCTTAAAAGAAAAGTGTTGTGAATTTCACATTCTAGAAGCCCTTTATATATCGAGGTTGGAGTTTGCTCAGAATATCGTGTTACGCATCGAATAAGAAGAAATGCTTACCAGCAAATCTCGAAACAAGTTAAAATCAGGATCATTGCCTATCGAGAGTGAGGATTATCATTCTGTGATATAGCCAATCGCGTAGAAATCTAACCATTGTCATGCGAATATGGAATCAATGTGTCGATGAGAGCTATACTGAACGGCATGCAGGATCTGAGAGAACAAACCCCTGAGAGAACAGACATGTGAGGTCGGGTCTGCAAAACCGTACAATTACATCACGGACAATTTGTCAGGAAGTGGGCATATTTGCAGTACGCTCAGTATATACTTCTGCGAAGTGACGACGTTTAAAGCAGCATGGACTGGCAGCAAGAGGACCAATATTTCGGCCTCCCTAGTATGGAGAGCATGGGGATAGACAGCGACTCTGCTGTATCGAACGATAAAACTGGAGAACGACATGTGTGGCACAATGTCTTTTCAGAATACTCCCGGACTACTTGCAGTATTCAGAGGGCCGTATACGAGTTTGGAGGCTTCGAAGAGATCGCTGGGTGCCTGCCGGCCTTCAATATCAGCATAAAGGCCCTGTACCTGGTGTGATGGTTGGGTACAAGACACGAACGTATCTATTTCAGATAGATGGTAATTTGAACACGCATCAGTACATTTCTGACATCTTAAGTCCAGTGGTTCGGCCCTGTTTTCGAGGCCTGCCAAACGTGATCTTTCAACAAGATGATGCAGGACCACATGTCGTGTTTTGATCTTCCTCAATGCACAGGGCATTCGATTGTTATCCTGGCCTGCATGCTCTCGAGATCTGTCACCCATTGAAAGCATAGGGTCATTGGTTGCATAGAGACAAGCCCGCCACCTCTCTGCAGTAAATTTGTTTGAAAAAATGTTGCATAAACCTGAAGCAGCATAGAATGAGTTGTCCGCTTCTGTCATCCAAGCCCAGTTTGATTACATGCCTAATTGGGTTAGGGCCTCTTTATCTGCAAGGGGTAGCAATTGTTACTACTAACTTTGCACCCCTGTAAACTCCCAAACTTCTTGCAAAATTAATCATTTTGTCTTGATACCAACTGTTTACGTACAATAAACATCTTTTTTTTGTATTTGCTTTTCTTCATGCTGTTGGAATTTTAATGGATAGCAGTATATTTTGGCAGGTGATATTTGAATGACTGAAACTCCGTAGCATTGCTACGCGGAATGTGAACTCAGGTGGTATGTATTTTGGGAGAAATTACTTTGTACCAAAAAATTCAATTTTAAACTTGTATATGATTTAAATTATACCAAAATTTTTCATATGAAATCACGTTAATATAAACATATTCTACTGTTTGTGAGGGGAAAAAAGCACTTGGGTTTACGGAAGAAAGAAAATCAAATTAAAATGTAACTCGACATTTGAACTATGCCACCATTTCACGATTAAGATAATAATGGTTATGCAATGACAGAACTCGGTTTCAAACAGTTAGAGATGGAATCAAAGAGACGATATAATGTGAAAATGAGGCATGGTTCTTTGAATCTGACTTCAAGTCAGCAAGTTCAAGCTTTAGGTGTTGTATCGATATCAGCAGGAATGGCATAAGCGAGCTAGTTGAATTTAGGCTTGAAATCCTGAAATTTCTAGTGCCTCGTCCGCCAAACTCAGCACATGATCTCTTAAAACACTTTAAGGCATGTCTTCTCAAACTTTCAATATTGGCGACCCAATATTTAATCATAATTTTCATTGCGCCCCCCCCATACAAAAATAATGTATTGAATTCAATAATACTATACTTTGACGCTAAAGCTAAAATACGAGTTTAACCTCTTAAGTGCCACTGACGTATATAAACGTCTAACTCAGCCAAAGCGTTAATTTTCCCGGACGTATACATATGCCCTTCTGAAGTACGATCTTTTCTGTGCACTGATATTCATAAAAATATTCTAAAGGCCTTGGAATGCAATAAAAAGACCTTGACAGCGTTTGTGAAGGATTTACTTATTTCAGAGGATTTGTTTATTTCATCCTTTCCCCAATACATCACATACGCACGCTTACGTGGAAAAAGGTGGCATTGAGGAGCGAATCAGTATCTTTTAATCGGCAGTTAAGAGATTAATTATAAACCATACAATTTATCAAGATAAGGGTTAATTTTTGTATATAATTTATATATATGACAAGAGCACATGGGGTAAATGGTAATTATTAAACTTGTTCTTAACTATAAGTATTGCTAAATTAATTATAAAACACATTTGCAGTACTGATACATTTATAAGTGTTTTTTATCAGTGTAAATGTGCATTTATTTTTATTATGTCAGAGTGTATTTTTTTAGTTTACTTTCAGTAAATAAATAATTTTTTAAAAAATAATCTTTTGTTTTCGACTTTTTAATTTACTAGCGGCCCCTTTAAAGAGTCATCACGCCCCCCTAGAGGGGCGCGCCCCACTGTTTGAGAAACGCTGCTTTAAGGTACTTTGTTATCCTAATAGTGAAAAGTAAAAGACGAATCTTTCATCACGCACGGGAAAGAAATCTGGGTTCAAAACGAATTTTCTGACTGTCTAGTTGCCTACTCCTGCATTAAGTTAACGACTCCAAAATATTTTTTATTTAGTGAAGCTTTTCCATGTTTTTATACCAACTTGCATTATTAAAGAATATATTTTTTTTTTTTTAAATCTTGGAATACGACAGGAAAAATCGCCGAAACTTAGCCTCTTGCAATTTTGTAACACGTAATGAAAAATCTTATAATTTCTTATCAGAAGAGTTTATAATCCGTAACAGATTTTAAAACATTGTTGCAATTTTAATTATAGTACATAAAAGTATTGGCATATAGAAAAATATATGTTTGGACGAATACAATTTTAAAACTGGCATTTTATTTTTCATCACTTATTAAAAAATTTATTGTTAAAATAAAACAAAATTCAAAACAATTAAAATTAACCATGTTTTAAAGAATAATTGAAAGAACATTCAAAGAGCAAAAAACTGACCTGATAAAAAAAAAGCTTTCTCTTCGTAAATAGTAAAAAACATTCTCGTTTTTACAAAAAAAATTACTGTTCTGAGTTAAAGAAACAACATATAGTAAAAGATATTACAAATGCCTAATATTTCCAGCTCTTTTTTGATTGTCATTTGTATTTGAGTTACCGCTTAATTTCTTACTAAAGGTTGAACTAGTTTGAATTTTGTTACTTATTTTGCAAAAATTAACTTATTTTGAAAGACATAAAATGTGAAAAATACAAATGTTTTGGGGGTATTTTTTTTACAAAAATAAATGTTTACTTTTCGCGTGAATGATTGTATCTAGAATTTCGCATATATTTTAGGACTGCAATAACTTGATTCATAAAGAAGCCCTTGGAAACTGGAAGGTTCAAGTATTCTAATCTACTTTCTGGTATTGGTTATCCTATGGAATAATTAAAGTTATTAGATGCTAGATGGAATAGATGTAGAAGTAATGAGGTAAATGGAATGGAATAGGTAAATGAAGGAGGTGTAAGCTTATGCGACGTGGTCATCACTCTAATGGAATTAAAAACTAAGAAACATTTTCTTTTTAATTACTTCGTTTGATTCTTTAAAACAAGTTAATTTAAATTGTGTAAAATAATTCTTTATCTGATTTCTAACTATATATTAATAAAAAAAATTCCTAAAATTTAGATAGTAGGTCTTGATTTTAGTGTTATTTTGTTTTATATAAAAAGTTTCTTCAGTTCTATGAATGTTTTTTTTGTCCTCGGTAGAGCTTATTTTTATTTCTAATTATGTAAGGAGGTATATACTTCATAATTCTGTTTGTTCTAAAGCAACCCTCATGGATATATTATGAAGAAAAGATAGATGTTCTGAATATACACTATTCATTAAAGGAAGTAAGCCATTCTCAACAATTGTATTTTTTTAAATTTAATTTGATTCACACACATCTACTTCACGTATAGAGCAATTCTTGGTTTTCCAACTTAGTTATAACTAGGATATCTCTAATTTTCCTTCAAGTTCTTAAATTTTATAATAATTATTATTTCTTAATAGTATTTTACCTGAGATCTTCAGGCTCTTGTACTTCTTTATGGTTTCAAAATGAATGTAGCGAGTTATTGAAATGTTAAATAAAAATAACAATTGTCTGTCATTTTAAGATTTCTGTAACTAAAATAACTATACGAATCAAAGTTAGATCTCGTAACTTAATTTCCCAAAGTTCACAAAATACATCTTCTTTAATTGAGTGTCTGTGAATTTGATATCTGAAAGTACTTTTACATTTATTTTTAGAAATATGAGCTGACAATATGAAAAAAAGAAAAAGAAAAAAAAACTTAAGAAAGCATGGCTGATTACTCACGCATCACAGTGAATATGGAAAGGCAAAAATTCCTTGCATAAAAACTGTATTTTGGAAGCAATTCCATTACTACAGTTCTGTTATCACAAACATTGTCAACATATTTTGATATTGAATTCCAACGGTGGGATAGGCTTTTGAGCCTCGGTAGAGTTATTTGTTAAAAAAGCATACTATATCATAACTTTTGCAAGATGAAGTGGCACTTGATATTGCTCAAATGTGACAGTTGTGTATGTTTGCTTCCCTTTTTAGGTAAAAAAGTCCTTATTTATCTGTAAGATATTCCATGGTAAAGTGGTCTCATTTGCAGTTTAAACACGTAATTGTAATACAATTATTTTTTTAACTTCAGCGTTCTTACCGAACAACTGATCAACATTATGGATTTTGTAAGGAAAATACCCCAAAAAATCGTCACACCGTTTCACAAATGGTTGAATAAGGCTTATAATTGGCACAAAAAACAGTACAAGAATAACGCTATGAAGTAATTAGCTGATTACTTCTATGATCTCCGTATCCTCACGCATAGGGGCAACAGCACGTCGTTTTCTATCTGATAAAATTACAAGATGTGTTCGCTTTTTTCGAATGTTTTCATTATGTCACATGCATTTATCATCGGCGAACGTTCTTTAACCGACGAATTTATGTAACAGTACCGGTGGAATTGCTGTCATTCTGGTAGAAAAACTTTATCAAAAAAGTCATCTTTAAAAGTTGGCATTGTGCATTAACGAGACGGAAATTCCTACTAGTTCACTGCTTTCCAACTTTATCGGATTCGTCATGTGTGTATGTTGTGCAGATGCCGTTTATGCAAATAATGTTTTATTAGAGTTACAGCACTACCTATAGACAATTGCTTGTATTATTTTTTAAAAGTCTGAAGTATCTGTAATTCAAAGTTCATGAAATTATGACCCATATATCGCTCTGTACACCCAATTTTATTTAGAAAATTTAATTTCGACAACTTTGTATTTGTGATATGAAATTAAATCAATTGAATAAGTAATTAGATAGTAAAAATAAGTAATTGGATTAATTAAGCTAACTGCAAAACTATGTATCATTTTTTAAAGCAATAAATGTAAAACAAAAGCAATTAATTGTTAATGAAATTAAATAAGACAATATACATCATCGTTAAATATTAAATTAGGAATCAATTATTTATCTTAAAGTATCAAGAGCTTATTAAATATTGAGTTACTCGCTAATGCACATTTCTAATTAAAACATTTAACATGAACGTTAATTAAATTTTTACAACAATTTCCTTTAACTAGATTGAATTAAATATTTGTTGAAAGAGTTGCACAACGCATTTTATTTAGATTGTTTTTTAAGTAAATTTGTTCTTCCTCTATATATACAAACGATTAAAGGGTAATTATTTATTCTCATAAAACTTTCATTGCCATATTGTTTACAAAGGAATATAAAATGTTAAATATGAATCTACAGAAATTAAAAACAGTATTATAACCAAAAAACTAGTGTTAAAGTAATTCAAGGCTTAGGTACAGAAACTAGTGTTACTAATGTTATTTACCTCCTTAAGGATCGTAAAATGCATAAAGAAATATGGATCTGTATAAGATTTAACTAGTAAGTTCCTTAAGATTAAAAGCTATATATATATACATAAACATTTTAGTGAAAATATTCTGACGTATAGATAAATGTTTTTGTGATGTTTTGGATCCAAATGGTTATTTTGTTTTAAAAATTTGGTTAGTTGATTCGTTTTGACCATATTTTGTCAGGATGTGCCTATTGGTAAATTACACTCTAGTGATTTGTTAAAACTAATATTCATTAAACAACCAAATAAACGTTCAAGGAAAAAAATAGTTTCTAAAGTATAAAGATAAAAGTGGAAAGCAAAAATGTGCTGAATAAAGAAGAAATGTTTTTGACCAATATTTTTTGCTAACCGCTGTTTGCCTTTAAATTTTAAAAGTTTAAGTAACACTAATATAGTTAAATTATGATTCAATATGAAAGAGAATTCTGAATGAAAAATATACTCATGGCAGCAGGAAAAAAAAGACTCCGAAAATATCAAGAACCTGTGCAGTAATTACAGAAACTTAAATATTTTATCACATCATCATATTTTAGTTTACAATAGTTATAGCAATCATGTCTACAAGAAAATTAAAGGCATTCAAAACAACAAATGACTGTCAAGCCATTGTTAATTTTTATATTTTCATCACAACTAATATAAATATATAGTTTTTCGATTTGTATCAAAAACCATTTTGTCTCCTTTCTCCCGCTATTTCAGTTCCCAGTTTTAGAACATCGACAAAATAGTAACTTCCAAACATAATGTTTTAATGTAAAGCATATTATAAAATGTTGTTCCGTTGATCGGGTTCGAGGATTTTATGCAAATCAGTCGCAAAGAACCAGACAGTTTTTCAGGAGCGATGGAATTTTATTACCGAAAAATAATCCTTGAAAAACAGGATTCAGCAGTAGTATTCGCTGAATAAATCTCAAAAAGTCTTCACACCTTCAACAGTGTTCACAGACAAACCTATCAGTGTCTAAAATACAAATATGTGAAAGATTATTCACAATCACCGCTCGTGTGTCAAATCGCCAGTCAAATCTTCTCGGCCAAGGCAAGACTATTAATCGCTAGTCAAAGCAAGACTGACTCAATTTCGGTGAGCGTCCTCCTATTTATACGCTTTGCGGATCCTTCGAGAAAGATTCGCTTGCGTCATAGATCGTGAAATTTGTGGTATTCTTCACTAATATCTGGAAGAATCCATAGGGTCATGAGCTCACTAACATAATCAACAAGTCGCCAAAAGGATTGCTACTGTCACCAACTTGGTCGCCAGAAATGAAGCCACCCTAGTTGTATCACCAAGATTTCGCCAAGTTACCATAGAATCACCATTATAACGTAAGGAATGGCGTTAATTACGAATATTACAATTTTGAGCATAAATTAAATGCAATATAAACGTATTACGCATCGACATATAAATTTACACAATTTTACTCAAAATTCATAGCAAAAAAAAAAACAAAAAAATTTAAGAATGCCATTTAAAATTTGAAGTTGATGTTTATTTTATTTAAAATGGATGGTTTTTTTTAAGATGTCCCATTAGATGTCCCATTAGATGTTAAGATGTCTTACATTTTTGTACTAATACTGTTCAAGCCTATTACCTCTGAAGACCCGCCATGTAGGGAAACGACACACGTTAAATCTGTGGAGAGCTCAAACGTCCTCCTGTTGGTGTGATATGGTAGTTAAGAGAGGGGAGTGCCATCTCAGATGTCGTCCTCGTCACTTGACCATGATTCCGAATTTCGAGGTCCGTGACCAAAAGCCCTCGTGTAGCTGAACCTTGCGATGTTAATATTCTTTTTTTACATTTTTGTTGAAAGACACGTTAACATTGAAAAACAATATGCAAGAAAAGTTGTTTTTACACAAAATGAATATTTTAAATCTTAAGTATTTTGAGTAAAAATTATTTCTATTGTAATTAACATTATTGTCTTATTTCGATTCATAAATTTCGCGTTTACTAGCTGCTCGAGAAACATTTTATATATTTACCTCATCTCTGAAGTTTACAACCCTATTTTTTCTATTTTTATTTCTCGGCAAAGATGGGATTAAGTTACACGGAGGCAAGGATTTTTAGTAGAGTCTATCATTTTTCAAAGCTGGGTAAGAAAAATGTTGACACAATCGTATGGAGGTAGTTTCATTTCTCATTTGGAATTACGAGGTTTCGCGTAGAGTTAGGGATTAGATAAAAACCTACACATTTATATCTCTGTTTTATATTTTATGTTTATACTGTAGCAGGTTCTCACGTGTTTTCAACTAACCTCTGGGGATTTTATTTTTATTTGATTGACTTGAAAATATTTTCATGTGAAGAAACCACAAATTGTAAATTAGGATTTCTATCTAAAGTGATCTGAAGTAAGAAAGGGAAAGAATGTGTGATTGTAGACTGTAATGGGGAAACTTGAGATTGCATGGTTCTTTGATTAGAATCTATGACTTAGAAGGAAACTAATATATTACGTATAAAATCTCCGAAGTCAAAAATGGGCAAATAATTGCCAACATACCACATACAGCCGGTTAAAATAGTCAAAAAAGCAAGTACAGAGAAATTATTCGTTACATTTGAATCAAAACATGTTTGCGAGCACACAAACGTTTTTTTGCAGGAAGGGATGAAAAAGTGTAAATATAGATGCAAATTGATTGACATAAACTTATAGGTTGTGGTGAAAAATTTCAACAAATCTGTGTTTATTCTTGATTTCCCAAAAATTGTATAAAAGTGTGATAGCGTTTATTAATTTCATTAAACTTGTGACGGATCTATACAGTCTTACACTAACCTTCTCTATTTTCTTAAAATTATTTTATTTATTTCAACCAATCTCCACCGGGAGAAAAGCGTGATTTATGCAAATGAGATATATTATATAAGTTACGGTTTCGCGAGTTAGAAGGTTAAGCAAAGTGAAGAGATAGAAGGGTGAAGCTAAATGAATTGAAGATCGGTAGGTCAACACATGGTTGTTGATATTAGTAGATAGCAGTTACGTGTGGAGCAACGCCGGGAGAAGTAGATTGAAATTGGTAAAAATTCCATGTTACAGAGTGTGGATCCTTCTCCATTCTCCTATCCAATCAACAAGGAAGATATCATCACGACGGAACAGCCGATGTTAAAAGTTAAGGTCAGTGATTTAAAATATTGTGAATACTTATACGTGGTTTAGCTGTAATTGTGCGTGCTTGAGCTTTCGTGGATTCAGTTACGATTCCGTAGTCCGCTAGTAGTAATTCCCCTTTCATACTCCACTGTGTTCTATTTCTCTTAAATTTGAATTGTGTGTTTGTATCCTTCTGTGATTAATAAGAATCAATAAATATAGTGATTTGCAATTATGTCTTATGATCATTCAAATCCGCCTACACGTCCAGAAACATTTAATGATAGACGGGGAGATGATAGTCTGAGGGGAGGATTTAATTCACGACAATTTATACTTAAATGACATGGATCAAATCAGAGAAAAAAAATAAGATTTAATTCGCAATAGTTTACAGTTTTTCGTTAAATATTATGTTATTAAATATTTAACAATAATAGAACTACTAATATTGTCTAATGGATTGAATAATATTTAGTAGTTTCTTGCCCCCCGGAGTGTAATATAAATTTTAAAACCATTAGTTATAGTTCTAAATTTAATAAGATATATACATATATATATATATATATATGTATATATAGTCGAGTCTGGATAATTTGAAGTTGGAGGGACCAATGAAAAACTTCGTATTAACAAGAGGTTAGGAAAAAAAATACTAAAATACAAGAAGAGAAATTGTTTTCTAACACGTTTAAATTTGAATCTATGTAATAAAACACCAAATGCACATCTGTATAAAACTATTTTAAAGTATTTTTAAAAAGTACATATTATACAGTATAAACATTTAAAAAAAGTTAAAATCCTGTATTAAAAGAATACATTTATGTACTAAAAACGATTTTTAAAAGAATATTTAATGTACATAATTAATCTTTTCGACGAAAAAATCTGTTGTCTTTAAAAATCTGTTTAATGTGTTATTGGTTCCCTCAGACACTGTCCGCAACACCATCTGTTCTTCAATGCAGGGTAAATTCCGGCCCATGCCCTATTTAGTCCCACGTGCCATAAGTCCCACAGAAAAGCAATATTTATAATAGGAAGGAAACTTCTTTTATTATGTGGTTAAGTAACTGTATAATCAATTAAATAGAAAAAATTGAGATTATATTTGAAATTTTTAATATAAATATTATATATTTCAAAAAGAAAACTGAATATGGAAAGTTTATATTATTTCCTCAATTTGAAGAGCGAAGAGAAAAAAATTCATTTTTTATCACAGAATACTTTTTTTATTTCACTACAATCCATACTTCCTTCGAAATATTGAGTATCAGTAAATAATGTTTTAAACTGAGTATTAAAAATACTTAGACAATTTTATAACCCTAATTTATTTTTAGAAATCATACAAATATTAATTTTCAGGATTATAACTTAAATCCTAAAAACGCTTCCTTCAAATCGTGATTTGACACCTAAGTCTCTAATACATTTTGAATAGTGAGCATTTATTGATAGTAATCTATGAAACTGTGATGATTAAATTATCATTATGCCTCGGAATTGATTTGAATCTGCTGACTCGACTAGTTTGATTTAATCTTGTTAGCATTCAAGCTAATGCCATGGAAATTAATTGAGCAGAATTATAATTTCCCAACATTATTCAAAATTGTTCTTGTATTTTACAATTAAAATTACAATGAAGACAAAGATATTAGTGTTATTCTTAAATGCACAAAAATAACCATCACATTAAACTTAATAAACTAAGACATGATTTAAATAAAAATAGACTTAAATGCTGCTAAATTCTTTTGAATTCACTGAGAAATAAATGATCTCTGTTAAAAACGGTGGCATTTATAGTAATCATTCTGATTATATTAATCTAAATCATTACAAAGAAAATTTAAATAAATCACAAATCTCTACAGAAATACAAACTTTTGAAATAAAGTTAATAGTGCCTTAATAAATATTAATTAATTACCTAACAGTATATTTAAATAGCCAAATAAAATAACTTATATTATTAATGTAGTTTGGAAAACATATGTTCACATGTATAAAATGAGTTACATCGTTGGATTTAATACATATATATGTGTGTGTGTTATAATAATTGTGTGTGTAATAATTCTAAGCTAAAATTTTCTCTAGATGTGGATTTTATTTAATTCAAGATAATCTCCAGCCCTTTAAAGCTTCACGTGATATTTAATTTTTTGTTTACTCGCCTAACAGGAAATATACTGTTAACAGCAACTTTAGCTCTTAAAAAACTGTCTCGTTCCCGTTTTTTTTTAAAACAAGACAATTCAGTATTGCATCATTCGCGTATTCTGACTAATTATGGAAATCTTATCGTTCCAAAAGCTTTCTGTTGAAGGAACTATAAAAACTGAAACCGCCGTAACAAACAAAGAACACATTTAACACTTGTATCACTTATACGTGTTTTTAACACGCTTTTTTACGTTTCACTTGTATGTAACGGAATCTTTGAACTCAATTTTTATCCACTTTGAAAGGTCAGATTAATTTGAAATTTTGCCCACTTCTCGAGGACCAATGATAATAATATAATTTCATAATTTTCTTCCATTGTCCTGATCAGGACCATCAGAAATAATAATTTCCAGATTTTGTGACTAAATCCATATACCACTTCCAAATTTGGTGACTTATTGCATATACCATTTCCAGATTTAGCGACTAAAAGATTAAAGTGCATCTCTAAAAGCAAATACGCTTGAGGTTAATACAAATAAAACAAACAAAAAAGTATTCTTTGTGTGAGAAAGGGAAGGGTGAGAGTGGGTCAGCAATTTCTTCCCGTAATATAAATAATTGTCTAGTTTTTCTGAAAATGGAAATAAAAAAAAGACTCGTGCATGTGAAAAAAGATAATTTATGTTCGAACTGCTAAATATTTTTTATTTTTACAAAGCAATACGTTTAAAAGTTATGATACGAATTAACATTATAGCAATACGTTTAAAAGGTGATAATACTATTTACACTTAATATTTCTTCTTAGCACACTTTGATTAGTTTGACATGTATCTATAGAGACGGAAGTTGTGAAATATAACAATACGGGACTCATCCGAGACCCCGCAAACGGAGAGAAAAAATACACTTCAGACCCATTAGTTAATATCCATTGAAGAGCAAGACTAATTCCAGCAGCCACGTAATTCGGGTTCCAAATATCAAAAAGTCAAGGATAAATTCAACAATAAATAAATGATAGTTTAAAAAACTAAAAAAACACGCTTTTATTGTAGATCAAACTAAAAAATAAAAAAATAATTTATAGTTTAAAAAAACTAATAAACACGCTTTTTTGGTTAATCGAACTAAAAAGTAAAAAAAAAATCTTAATATACGCGAATAAAATGTTCAACAAGAATATTAATGTCATTGTGGTAAAAGCGTGGGGTGCTTTGTACTACTATTTTCACACAAACTCAGCATTTCGGTATAGAACAAGATAGAAATTATAACAATTAATTTAGAGCCCCCTACGCTTTTACATTAATTTTCTCGTCAATCATTTTATTCTTTATTAAGAATTATTTTTTTACTTTTTAGTTCAATTCATTATAAAAGCGTTTTTTTTTCAGTTTTTTAAACAATAATTTATTGTTGCTCGTCTTGTGCCTTTATGTTTGGGATCGACAAAAAAATGTAGACATTAAAATATCAAGAAGTCTCACCCTTCAACTATTTCAACAATTAATAGACTGTACAAGTAAAATATCTTGCAGTTAAGTGAAATCTCTTTTTGTATTGTACATATATAAATAATCAGTCTATGGTGTAAGCATATTGGCTTTTATAGGAGAATGCGAACCTAAAAACAATCAAGATTTCTCATGAGTCACATGGGAGTATTATCTGTCATTTGAAATCCTTTCCACAGAGAAATAAATTCTACCTAATATTTATAAAGTATTTTTGAACTACTTACACATTCGACGGACTTTTATTTTGAACCCTTGGGGTGTTCTTTATTTGATAGCCTAGGGTCGAAAGACAGATATCTTAAATTCTGATCAGAAGTCAGCGGAAGTTCCTGACAGATGGGTTAGATAAAAGGATTTTTGAAGTTCCAGGATTCTGAACTTTTTTGACATCTTATCTTACCAAAGGAACAAAATCTATTACTTATATTCCTAGGGAATATATTTGGGTTAAATCTGAAAAAATTCTAAGTGATATTTATATATTTCATAATTATGCGGTAATTATTTAAGTGAAAATAACTCCTTCATATGTTTAAGTATATCTTTCATAATTTATATAAAATGTTTTAGTTAAAGTTAATATTTATTTGGCATAACTATTCAACTAGTAATCCGTGTGTGTTTCCACTTTTGTATTTTTTACTTTCTATAAAAGTCAATTATTTTTGTGAATATCAATTTGCATGCTCAGTTATGGAGCTCATCTACAAAAATTTCATTAGCTTTCAACAAGAGGAGTATTGTTTAAAAGACTCATGACCAAATATACCTACATTATTTTTAATTGTATTTTTTCATATCCTACTAGTAGCTCACACTCTCTATATATTTATTTATATATATATTTATCTTGTTCAAATTTTCAATCGTTAATAAAAAAATTTCTGTTCATCCAATGAAGTTCAAATAATTTTTTAAAACTTGTAGTGGATGACACTTGATGTTAATATAGTTTTTTAAACATTAATTCATTAATTGCTGGTTATAGCTAATTAAATTAAATTGATTACCGGTTTTCGACGGGAATTCAGATATATCTAGATTATTGTAACAATGTAACTGTTAAAACAATGACAAAAGTTGGCGTTGCGAGTTTTCAGCTAAACTAGCCAAACCGGTGTGCATTGTTACAACAATGCACACAAATAATGCTCTTTTTTCCATTCCTATTATTAGTTCGCTCTCTCCCTGTATATATATATATATATATATTTATTTATGTATATATATATTTATATACAGGATGTCCAGCCTTAATGTGACCCAATAGCTAATTCCCGAACCATTCGGTTTAGATATGCACTTCCAATTTAAAAAAATGTTTTAAAAAAGGTCAGGAATGTTTTTACGTGCTTTTCGAACCAAAAGACCCATTAACAAAAAATTACAAAAATTAATTTTTATACGGTCCCCAGGTCTAATTACTTATATTTAGAAAAAGATGCAGTACACAAAAACAAAGTAAACACAAAAAGTTTCATTTTATTACGATAAAAACTGGCCGAGTTATGCCTACATAAATTTGAAGCATCTGAGTATCTCAGAAAAGGGGTAGTATATAAAGTGAGCTTAGAGCACAGTAATTCATTATCTACAGAAAGAGCGAAAAAAAAAATCATTGAAAAATTAAAACATCGTAGTAAACATCATAGATTGACAGTTTGTATTGCGGTATGGCAAACAATAAAAACTAAATTAAAGAAATACAACTTGTACTGAAAAGATTTAAACACCTTGTTTTAACAAATAGCAGCAAAATAATACAGGATTTGACTTTCAAATTATAGCATAATGTGGAATGATGCGCCAATCATGAATCAGGGGTTTTATTATATCAGAATGACCAAATTAACTTAAATAACGGTGAAGGCATGACACAGGGAATACGTCCATTGCAACTCCCAGTTTTATACAAGAGCTGAACAGCACGGGCAATTGTGCAATAAGATGGATGTCTTCGAGTGGGAAATTAAATGGCATAAAGTCTTGCCGCCTCTCTCTTATTTCGATTACACTGCCCATGAAACAGTACCATTTCGCAGTTTCTTCATTTGTATACATCTCGTTTTCCCCTACTATAATTCGTAATATTAGAATACGACTGTATGCAATTGCAAGCGACTACACAACAGATTTTTAACCTTCGTCATGATCAGCAAAAACGCAGCAAATCAGACTGAAGCCGTAGCATACAAGACTATTTTTTGGAACTCCTATTAAAATGTTTTCTTCGTCCAAAATATTTTATTTTTTCTACGTTTTACACATACACAGAGGGAATAAATTTTATTTCATAAGTACTCAATTATTGTATTATTAACGTATGCTTTTAAATTTAAAAACGATTTACATAAGAGTGACGTGTAAGAGTGAGTGAGAGAATATTAACGTCGCACTGATTAGCAACACGAGGGCTTTGGGCGACGGTTCGCGTAATTTTGAACCATGTTCAATTGACGCGGATGGAACCTGAGCTGGCACCCGCCTCTCCTAACTACCACACCACACCAACGGGAGGACGATTGAGCTCTCGACAGATTTAACGTGCATTGCTTCCCTACACGGCGGATCTTTGGTGGTACTAGGATCAAACTCATGGCTAGCCATGATCCGATGCCTAGACCACTCGGCCACTACGGCCGCAACGTGTAAGAGCAAAAGTTTCCTAGTAGAGTTCCAACTAATTTCACTTTGGAGACGACCCCTTACTAGCTTCTTGAAAATAGCCTAGAAAATGCATATAAAGTAAGATTTTCAAAGTTCCATATCTCGGCCACTTTTTATCGTAATAAAATGAAACTTTTTGTGTTTACTTTGTTTTTGTGTACTGCATCTTTTTCTAAATATAAGTGATAGGACCTGGGGTCCGTATAAAAATTAATTTTTGTAATTTTTTTCTAAATGGGTTTTTTGGTTCGAAAAGCACGTAAAAACATTCCTTACTTGTTTTAAAACATTTTTCAAATTGGAAGTGCATATCTAAACCGAACGGTTCGGGAATTAGCTATTGGGTCACATTAAGGCTGGACACCCTGCTGTATATATATATATATATATATATATCTTCAAATTTTCAATAATTAATAAAATACTTTCTATTCATCCATTCATAGTAGGAAGTGACTTACAATTTTTAAAAAATTATTTTAAATCCATTTTATTGATTTGAGTAATGATTTTACTCCATGGCCTTGAATTTTGATTTCTCTCTTCTGATGGATTAAACGTGTGAAATTCATGCAGAGCTGCCCTCTAGAAGATGCACGAGGCACATGATATATCCTGTCTTTTGTCTAATCCTGGACCCTTCCATGTATACCTCCCTTTTGTAAGGGTACCTGAAAAGATTATCTTTAACAATTAAATCATTACGATTAATATGATTTATTGGGCAGTTGTACTATTATAATTGTACTATTAAATATCAATTGTACTATCAATAAAGTATTTCGTGGATTTAAAATTTGAGATTGTTTATAGTTTCGTCTTATAAAATCAAATGAATGAGAGGGAGAGAGGCATTTTTGTAATAATTTGTAGAGCATTGACAGAAAGTTAACTATAATTTTGAAAATATAATTAAATTAATATGTTGATTAGATTTCAGTTTGGAAGTTATTTGAGAAGTAAGCGATGAAGTTATCGCTGAATGAAGTTTGGAAGTTATGAGAAGTCCCACTCCAGCATCATAACAAATATTAGGTTGAATTACTGGCAAAGGCAGAGAGAGAGACCCATGTTTTAATAAAATATTGTCCTAAATAATTTAAATTCTGAGACATAAAAATTATTTGGCACGTGTTTTCTCTTTTAAGTAAACAATATGGGTGTCCAGAGAAATAGCTGTCCAAGACTAGTTCTACATACTATTTCCCTGAACTATTTTTACGGAATTATTGTTCATTTTAAGATAGGATTTCTACTGAGCAGACCTTTTACCGTAACGTTCTCTTTATCAAGGGATTGCAGGACATCTATAGGTGATTTCCTAGATTTTATTTGCTGAAATTTCTATAATTTTATATAAAATAATTACATTGTAAATTAATATATTACTTTCATTCGTGTGGGTTTGTTTCTAATTGTCTACGAATTATTCCGGTGGAAATGATAGCAAGATTATCTCTGAGAAAAATTATTATTAATAAATTTATTATTTTCACTTAATTCGATATAAATAAAGTATGGAATTAAAATAAGGTTCCAAAAACTGGTATCGAAGAATAATCCTCGTGGACTGCCTTAAGGAATCAGATGTGAAAGAGAAATATTGGAACTGTTATAAATAACTTAGAGAGTTGTAAGATAAGAATATAAGATTTTTTTGAAAAGATAAAGGATGTTAATACTATTCTTTTTTATTGAAAATAATAATAAAATCCCCGTGCACCACAAAATATCACACGGGGCTCAAGAGAAGTAAGCATTAATCACACATAACTACACATTAGGATTACAAACATTTACAAGAAATTCACAGAAATTTACAAAAGCACTTCTGGTGGAAAGTAGTAGGTGAAGATTAGGAGGCTAATTTATGTTAAGTCCCTTGAAAGGCAGTCTTAGGATATTTTGTTGTCTATCAAACTTGGAACACTGAAGGAACACATGCTCAACATCCTCCTCACTACCAATATCACAATCGCAGGAATATGATGGAACTAAATTAAATTTGTTTAAGTAGCTTTTAAAGTCACCATGACCCGTTAGAAATTGAGATATTTTGTAATTAGTATAAAAGTAATGGCAGGCCAGTCTCTTACTAATGGCAGGAAAGAATTTCTTTGTTAAGCTTCCTTTATTTGAAATGAGATATTCTTTGTTTCAAGACTTCACCATTCCTTCTTTCATAAATTTCTTGTAAAATTATTTAGGAGTTTTAACGGTAATGTAAATTTTGAGCCTGGTTGTAGCCTTTGCAAGACTATCGGCCCGTTCATTTTCAAGATCGCCCGTGTGTCAGCGAACAAATGCAAAATATATTGAAATGTTTTTATGTTTTAGGCTTTTAAGTTGCTTTTGGATCTCGATGGTTATGTTGTTATATGGAGAAATACACTTAAGAGAATCCATGGTGGAAATATATTCTGTACAGATGAGATAGTCTGAGATAACGCTATTTTGTTCAGTGATCCATTTAATGGAGAAGTTTAAACATAAAAGTTCATCTACAAAAACTGTGCATTCATCACGAATTCTGAATTGAAAGTTCTCGGACTCTTACAAGACTGCTATACTATTAGATGAATAAGTTATATAGACCAATCTACTTATGTCAAATGCTCTTTATGTCTATGTAAAGTTCGTTGCGATTAGTTTTTAGTAGTGGGTTTTATTGAATAGGCTATTGCATTATAATGCTGAAATTTAAGATTGTTAGCAAAACTAATTGTTTGGACGAATGACTTTGTTAGAAGAAATCCAAATCTTTTGTTAGTATAATATAGTTCAATTATGTTCTACATAGGTAAAACAGATGGATCCGTTTGATAGGGCAGACAAAGAATACTTATCTAGCTTAAGCATTAATTCTCCTTTGGCATTTTGAAAGTTATTTGGAAAAAGGGAAAATGTTGTATGCAAATGTTATAGTGTAGAATAATCTTCGAAATGAATATAGTTTACGAGGGCAAGCTCGATTGCTTTATGCTCCATAAAGCTGCTGAAGATGATATCAATCTTCTCAGAAAGAGCATATCCCTGTATTGGAAAACATCATTCCGGCGTCAGAAATCTCAAAGAAAATAGATTAGAAGGAAGACAGAAAACTTTAAAAACTAAATTATTGTATTATGATGCTTAGGTTTCAGGAGACATTAGCATAATGGTGACACAATTCACGAAGCTTTTAAATTCATGTCTTTTTCTTTATTATATATACAATATCATTCACGTATTTAGTTCCTTTACTATTTGCTATTTGTTCAAAGATATTTTGGAGCTTATATAAATATAATATATTTTTTTAAATTATTATAAATTTATTTTTTTATCAAATCAGAATTTTTGGATTTGACAATGTTTTACCATTTGTAACAATTCTATCAGAAGGTCCGACGTGGTCGCGGAGATAGGTTTATCATGTTTTTGAACTTTAGGTCTACTTTTCTTTTAATCTGCCATGAGTTCTATTCCTAATGGTCCATTGTATAAAGATGATGACTCAAGTTAAATCTATTGAAATCCAAGTTTTTCTAATAGAAGTATGTGAGGTAAAATTTAGAAAGAGAGTGTTAAGAGCTATCACAATTTAAAGTACTGCTATATGAAAACATCATGAGAAAAAGACTTGATAGCAGTTATGAGTGAGCTAATGCGTGTGAGGTAAAGTCCACTAGATTATAATAAAGTATAGATATATGCAGCAAATTTTTGAGTGAGGTCTATTATATAATTTAGATGAACTCAGAGCAATGTTAGACCAAAAACAGAAAGTAAGTGACGAGCTTGATTCCTCTTCGTCACTTGATAGTTGCTCATAGTTAAGAAGCCTGTCATCCAAAGTTTTCATGTTGTTTCTAAGTGAGTCGTTAGTAAACATTGGAAAAATATACCACCAAGTCTAGTATGTGCATAATTATTCGCATCGACTTAGTACATATCCTGTTTACTATAGGCGAAAAGGAACTTTTCAGTTTTGAAAAAAAATTGTTACGAGTTCTAATGCTAGTAGTAGATCATCTCTGTTATCAAAACGAAAGAAACCTCTCACATTTTGCTTTAACTTTAGGGTGAATTATATATCATTTAGTCAACATATATGAGTAATTCTTAATTTTTTAATCTGCCACTCATCAAAATTCCAGTGGAAAAAGTAAGATTCCGATTGACACGCAATAATTTAAGTTCCTACAACAGATACTCTTTACAGACGGAAAAATCGTAAATTAACTCAATGAGTGACTATTGATATTAATATTAAAATATGCAAGCAAAAAGACGAAATTAAAATATTTTGTAAACCTGAAACTAAAAAATTCATTTGAGGGTTAAAAATTGAGACAGATTTAGTTGTGGAAGTTTCAATATATTATATGAGAATCCCTCCCCCTCGCTAAATTGGAATTTTTTTTAAATTTAAAAATGCTTGTTTTTTAATTCAAAATTCTTTTCTTGATACTTTAATTCTGTTAAGAAATAACTTAGAGGATTGAATTTATCTAAGAGAATCTGTAACTTAAACTTTAATTTGCTCAGCAATAAATTAAATTTTAAGAGAAAATTATCGAAAAAAAAAGTGAATAAGTGTTACTTTTTCGGTGCACTCTTTTTATATCAGGTTTAAATAGAAAAAGTGACATTTTTTAAGAAATTCATAATTTATTGGGTTTTATATTATACATTCATAATATATTATTTAAAAGATTCAGTACATTGAGTACATTTCTTCAGATATATTGCTTTTATTCATATGTCTGATAGAAGGAAATTGCAAATTAACAACACGGATTGAAGACGGAGCTCAATCAACATTAGATATTTTTATTAGAGTATTAAAAGCGCAAAGTAGGCGATGAAATTGTGAGAAATGGAAGAACATTATCAAATATTATTTTAAAAAATTACGACAGTAATTATTAAACAACTTTTGTCTTACACAGAAAAAGTGTAAATTTGAATGTTAGGTAATTACAAACTTAGCAAAGAAGAAAGGAGTACAGGGAAATCGGTGAGAAAAAGAGAAGCGAAAAATTATTTTACAACAGTTGTTCCTCTTATGTTACATAAAATATTTGTTTTCATTAGTAGAAAACTATTTTTCTATTAGATTTATAGTGACAAGATCTTAAGATTTTTTTTTACAAAGAGGTTATTTCTTCTTTTAGTTTCATAATTTTTAAAGTGCCCTTAATTATAATTTTTTCACCACATATAATTTTTACCATTTAATTCCTTTTTAATAAATGATACATTTATATCCCAGTTTAAATCAACTAAGCATTTGCATTCTAAAATTCATTTGAATTTTTTTAGGTTTCTTAAACTACACTCACTTTCAAAAGTTAAGCACGAAGATGTAAAATGCAAAAAAATCAACAAATACTACTTTGATTGACACAAAATTTGGCAGTAAAGTAGCATATATATTTATACATAAAACAAAATCAATAATTATATACAGAAATTAAAACAATATTAAATTTTTGTAAGTTATCAGATAATGTCATACTGGAGACTTAAACAGAATTATGTATAAAGTGAAAATAAACAGCATAAAATGAAAAATGGACATCAATAGGGTATGTGATTCCCCCTCATCTGTATGCAAAGTTTACACCTTCTGACCATGCTTTCAATTAGGTGGTCAACCTCCGCAGAATTAAGCAATCGCCATTCTTCTTGTAGATCAGTTTCCAGCTCAATAAGAGTGGTTGGAGGAGAAAACGTGAAGAGATACCGCACGGCCGAGAGCATCACAAAGATTTTCAATGGGATTAAGGTCGGGCGAATATGCTTACCACGCCATACGCGCAATCCCTTCGCTCTCCAGGTAGTCATCGACGATGTCAGCTCTATGGGGAGGTGTGTTATCGTCCATTAAAACCAAAGTAGGGCCAACTGCTGCAGCGTACAATCTCACAATGGGTTCTAGGACTTCATCTCGATACCGGACAGCCGTCACAGAACCCCGTTTAAAGATGTGCAGGTCGGTGCGGTATCCTAATGAAATCCCTGCCCACGCCATAATGCTTCCGCCTCGGAATGCGTGATGTTCGTGATGTTTTGGGGCTGATTGAGTGTTCCTTGTCTACGCCATATCCTTATACGCTTGTCATCTGGCCACAGAGCAAATCTTGACTCATCAGTAAACATGATATTGCCCCAGTCAGATACAGTCCAATTGCCATATTCCCGGCACCACTTTAATCGTACCCCTCTTAAATTGGACGTATAGAGAAACACAAACTCGAGGTACCATCCATTCATATGTAATCTTCGGCGTACAGTAGCTGCAGATATAGCCTTACCAATGGACTATGTAACCATAGATGTCACACGTGTGGAGGTCGCTCTGCGATTCCGCTTGGCTACAATAGCAATATATATAGATCTTCCGCGGGGGTTGTAACCCTTGAGCGTCCGCGTACGGGCATCTGTCTGTGTGGTAGGGAATTGTTTCCATAAACGTGAAATTACAGAATGATGAACGCCGAAGAAAAGAGCAACATCTGTGATCGACTGTCCTGCTTCAATGCACCCCACAGCACGCCAGTGCTCAGAATCTTCCATTCGTTTTCTGGAAGTCATAGAAACACGTACGTCTTGAAAACAAATTGTACGTAAGTTTTAAACACGTTCTATCAGGACTTACAATCAACTTCTGTAACCCTTCATAAAGCTGGCTTCTTATAAGACTGCCCTTTTTGCATATTTCTTGAGCACGATTGGCTGTTACCTAACATATTTGCATACTTCCATCTACCTCTGCAGCGAATTGCATCCTCTTCAATTCTGATTGGCTTCCAGAAATTAGCATTTTCCTCTCCATGCTTAACTTTTGGAAGTGAGTGTAGAAGTATTAAGAAATATATAGGCGTTGCATATTATATTTAAGAAATGATATTATAGTGCCGATTGAAAAAATTTAGTTATATTTATTGAATAGAATAAAATAAAAAAATGAAATGCAAATTAAAATTTAATAATTAGAAATAACTTAAAAGAAACTTTAGAAAGAACTTAATCTGTTTCTTGAGTCTGTCTCAATCCAGGTTTAGTTTGATAATTCCCTTATCTGAGGATTTTCAAAGAATTATGCATGTATATATATATTGCTGAAGCTATCAAATATGATCTCTTTTTGCGGTAGAACTATTTAATTGTAAATTATTTTAATGTTAAACATAAAAATATAAGCATAATTTTGTACATTTCTTGCTCTGCTGTGTATTTTTACTATTATTTAAAATTTTATAAAGTACTTAATTGGCTAGCATTTTAGCTTTTAAAAAAATAATAACATGTAATGAGTGGAAATTTTATTTTTTGCAACCTAAAACTGATTATGCTATAATAGTTGATTAAAAAAACACAAATGGGTTTAAAAGAAGCTTTAAGGAGATGTTTTCCTTCAATTCGTTTTTAAATGAGGAAGCAAATTCTTCAATTATTATTAAAAGCTATGTTTAAGTACCATAATCAAAACGAGTAAGCTTATAGTACTCTGAGATAATGACTTGAAATTGGTACAATTTTGCCTTTAACAGTAATTGGATATATCGAGTCATTAAATCATATACTTATACTTACATCTCCCCCAAGAAGAAAGTAAAATTGAGCCTTTAGTAAAAAGATGCTTATCGTAGTTATTCAAAAGATCGGTATTGATATATCAGCCCAATGAATGATAAATTGATGAAGAATTTGTACCACTCTATTTACTTAAATTTTAAATTGCATTCCATTAATTAAAAAAATTCCACTATTTTAACAGCAAACTCGATTAAGTTTTAAACAAAGTATCTCACAAAAACTACTTTATCAGGCGACGGCTTTTCTGTTTATAAATATCTTATTTATTTGTGCCCTTTCACACACACTTTGCTTTGGGTCCCATAACTTTGGAAATACTCCATTAAGATATTTTTTTTAGAAGTCTGGTCCCAAATTTTAATCATATTTTGAATAAATTCTGAGAAAAATAAAACAACTTATAAACAAAGTTGTCTGTGTTCGAGACTTCAAGGGAACTTGTTTATGTTGTTGATTGTATATCACTACATTTGGAGACGCCTTTTGATTTAGGTGGAAGAGCTAATATGCGCATTTAAGAAGAAAACGTAAAAGAAATTTATTTAAAAAAAGTTCAAACTATATTAGTTTGAAGCTAAACTTTCTACATAGCGACTAGGAAAAATGCTATGATAAATTTACTTATCTCACAATTATTAAATGGAGAGAAATATTTCATTTAAGAATTTTCATGAAGCAGTTCACGTTAGAATCTAATGCGAAATCTCTCAAAAATATCTTCATGATATGCAATTTGATTGAGAAAATGCTTTCTATTTTCTGTATGATCTAAGATCTGGTATAGTTTTTTTTTCTTTTGACTTTTATATTTTAGTAATTTCTTAAAATTCTATATTTCTTTTCATCATAGAGGAAATTATTGTTTAGCGTATTGCATTACCTGAATTAAAAAAAAATCCCATTGCCTTTTCTTCATTGTGCAATAAAACAAATATATATTTTAGATACATTCAAACAATAAACTTTCTACCCTGTTTATTTTTTGTAAAAAATTGTTGTTTCTGTATTACTTCTTAAATCATAATTTAATATGTATACAAAAAATTGTAGCAAAGTTCCTACAGCAGTAAGAATTTTTCTAAATGATTTTATTTATTGCAAAGCTTTAGAGATAAAATTGCTTCGAGAGTTTTTTCTCATCACAATCGAAATTAATGAAAGATTTTAAAGCTATTGATTCGCGTTTATTGTTAAAATTCAGTTTATCCCCAAGAAAGCTCATGAATTGCATTATCAAAAAAGACCCATTTTTGTAATATTTATTAGAATGTGCAAGAGATATAAAGTAAAAGATAGGTAGTGAATATATTTTTCTTCCAAGCATAAGTTAAAAAAACAATTTTCTCAAAATTGCTGCAAATTCAAATAATCCATTAGAATTAAATGAATTCCATTGAACAATTTAAAGTAGGTATTAGTTTCCTCAGGTTAAAAATAATATTTTCAGGAAGAAAACATGCAATCACTTGTAGTAATACTTTTTTAGAGTAAAGTATTATCTTTCCTGCAGTAATCGCATAAAATAAATTTAAAAAAAATTTCAATTAAAGGAAATTTTAATTTATACAAGGATTAATAATTAAGGAAAAAATAAATTATTGATCTATGGAGTCTTCTGTAAGTCTTATCAGCTTGGAATAAAAAAATATAAGTGATTAGCAATTCAAATTATTATTAATGTTATTATTATAATGTTCAATTGTAAATAATTTTTATTAAAATCAATGTTTAACTTTTGCAATTCATAGAATTAAGCCGTATAGTATACATACTTTTGGGATGTTTAGAGTTTCATTTCGTTTATACCTTTTACTTTCGTACTTTAATTATTAATCTACATATTGACACAAGCGAAAATTTACGATCTGCAGAAGTATCTTTTAAATTGCGAAAAAATGCGCCTAATCTCATAGGAACGTTTGCACCTGCTGGATATATTCACGCCCTTTTCAATATAGAAATTCAAAAAGAGATCTAACTTCAAATACCGAACGATTTACGAATAACAAAATAATGCATCGAAGCAAACAAGTTAGGCTTGGATGATTTGAAACAAAACCATCAGTGCATGAGGATAAAAGGGAAGATAGATTTAGGATGGAGGGTGATTTAGCATAACGTAAATCTTCCATTTTTTCCACTAAATTTTTATAAATTTTCTCTATTTCTCAGAAGAAATATTCCATCCATACATTTTCCAATTGAATAATAAATCTATATGTATAAAGGATAAAATCAACTTATATCTCCGGAACTATTAAACCTACAGATTTAAAATTTGGTGGGCATATTCCTTTCACATAGTAGAGATTTGATAAGAACGGATTTTTCGAAAATCATCTCCCAAAAGGCGTTACAGATAAATATTCGCATTCTTGAACAATTCGACCTCAATACTGGAAATTTGGTAGACACGTTTTTTTCATAGAGAAAATATGTGCTGCAAAAGAAATTTGGAGAAAATCGACCCTCCAGAGGCGTTGCGAGGGCTTAAGGAGCGTTGGAGATATATATTCCTGTTTTCCAACTATTTGACCCACAGACTTGAAATTCGGTTGGCACGTTCCTTTCATGGAGTAGAAATCTTCCACAAAAGAGGTTTTGTTGAATGGAAACCCACTAAGAAAGTGACAAACGAAAATCGACTCTCAAAGGCGGTTACAAGGCTTATTGATAAAAAAAATCCGATTTTGGACAGTTAAATTTAGACTTGATAATTGGTAAGCATGTTTATTTTATTAAGTAGAAATCCACTAAAATTGGGTTTCCAGGAAATCTACTTCAAGGAAAGCGTTACAAAAGTGTAAAAGATAATTCTGCTTCAATTTTAGAAATTATTATTTAGAAGTCCTATCCTTTTTAAATCAAAAAGTGAGAGTTGTGGATTTTTTTTCAATGCAATCGAACGCTTAGTGCTAAAACAGAGATATCAACAATTTTTATATATTTAAATTTTATATATTTGGACAATGTCATGAAGTACCTCGCGAAATTGGTGGGTAGTGGCTAGTTTATATTATAAAAAGGAGTATATTTTGACCTCTTGTCATTCAGAGATTTTTCTTCCATATATAGTAAGAATTTTCGAAAATGAATATAAAAATTTTGAAAGTATTCTCTACATTTCCTCAAAAGATTATTCCATATATGTAGCTAGTAAGGTTTACAATTGTTGTACTCACTTTTTAAACTTTGCTTTGATTTAATAAAGAAAGACGTCATAATAGCAATGTTCAAGAGCAATAACATACTTCCATGGATATTGAAAAAATATTTGTGACAGAAGAAATTATTTATGCTTATTACATTGTATTATCTGTAAAAATACAACAGAGAAGACAGTGTCAACTGTTTAGCAAATTTATTTCAATTTATATTAATTTTTGATGAATTTCTAAAATAGTTTTCTGTGTTTGATATATATTATAAATAAACTGCCAAAATATATAATTAGGGTAGCACACGGCTTTGAACAATATTATGTGAATATTTCTACAGATAACTAACTTAAAACAAAAGATCTATAGTTCAAAGTGAAGTAAAAATATAAGAAAACTTTATATGCAGGCCAATTTTCATGAAGTCAAAAAACAAAAAAAGAGGTTGAGATGTGAAGAAATTGTGATTTACTGATAGCATCGTTTTTCTCTTTTTCAATTGTATCTCACTGTCGTTCAGGTTTTATTTTGAGAAAAAGGGATTTATAACCTCTCCATAGTAATTCTAATTATTTTAAAGAAAAATTGCTTAAATATAAGTTTTAATTGTCTTAGCTAAAGTATACACTATAAATAATGTTCATCAAGCATTTCTGTGTTATTGTAATATATTGGTACAGTTTCTGGACACAAGCCAAATTAGTTAAGACACTATTATATCTTGTTCGCTAATCATTTTTTGGATGGGATGGGGGGGGGTAGTAAAGTAATTTCATAATTTTCAGGTAAAAAAGTGTTTTGAAATCAAAGATTGCAGATCAAAATCACCATGTTCATCATTTCTTGCTTGGATTCAATCCTGTGATCATTCTCCAAAATGTTATTTATTTGAACATCGAGATCACTGTCCAATCTGTTGAATCCCACAATCTGTTGAATTCTGAATCTGAGGTTCATAAGCATTCATTTTGACCACCAATTTGATACTTAATGTTAGACTGAAATGAAACATTTAGGGATGAATTCCTTCTATATCACATTATTTCAACAATAAATGCAGACAAATTTCTTTATGGCACTCCTTCAAGAGCGTAATCTTGGAAGGTACCATATTTTTAAGTGACTTCTCTTATATGGTACCTTTTTACTCTAGCGGATTTATTTTGTTTGAAAAGGGGGATATTTTTATCAACCTTTTCAAACAAAATAAAGCAAGCTAGAGTAGATTTTACCCCCACACTTATGCTGACAAGTTTATGGACAATCAATACAGAAATGCAAAGTTACTCAGCTGCCAGGAAAGTTGCTTTCGTTCAAAGGTTGGAAATTCCCTAAATAGGTTTTATTAGGGATTGCACCTAGAACAATGGTAAACATTCCATAGACCTCAAAACACCAAGCGGCCCGAAGAAAGTGGCCTACTGAATCTCTATAATGTGTACAACGGGATTGGAATCTGGTGAAGTTTACAGATGAATCTTGATTTAGTCTCGTGAGTGACACTCCATATATTCTAGTATGGAGGGAAAGGATCAATCGAAATAGCTCAACGTTCGTGCCTGAGAAATTACAGTAAAGATGAGCTATATTGATGTTATCATCTGGAATCTGTATAACTGGACTACGGAACTGCGTATTATTCAGATTGACAGTTTAAAGGTAAGTGGATGGAATAAATACTGATAATACATACCTTATTCTGCAGCCATTTGTAATTCCTTTCTTATAAAGCATGATGACGCTAGACCTCAGATAAGTCGACTTGCGGAAAATATGCTTGAAGCTGAAAGATTTTAGGGTACAGATAGGCTAACATGTTCTCCCTATGTTTTAAATCCGATAAATCATTTTTATGATACATTCAGATTATTCATTGCAGGGATACCAATGCCTCTATTTACTTTCTGAGACTTGGAGAGTGCAATTCTTGAAGAAAGGAACAGTGTTCTCCTAAGTTTTATCAGTTACATCCTCTTATCTATGGTAAGCAACTGTGTGGCAGTATTAGCTTTTCGAGTAATCCACACACCATATTGACCAGCTCGCCTCCCTTTAAAAAATTTCTCGTTTACATGTAACTAAATTGTCTTGAACTATCTTTTTGTACATTTTACATCACTTCGTAGAATTTACGCTCCCGAAAAATGTCTTAGCGTCCTCTTTTCAGTAATGCATTTTAACATGCTTGTATTTTTTATTTAATACCCAAATTGTTTGGTAGGTTTTTTATAATTTTTGGTTTATTCACCTAATTTTAAATTTAAAAGACACTCTTCATGCATGTTATAAATCTATATTTAACTTTTGAGCCTTATTTGAGAAACATTATATTTTAAAATTATATAAACTGATTTATTGTTATATATGCTTCGCTTCATTAATAAAAATCTGTGCAAATTTCACAATTTTCTAAATAATATTATAATTTTTGCTTTCATAGCAGTTTCACATAATATATTCAGTAACTTTTCAAATATTAAGGTAATGGAAGGAAGAAATTTTTAAATAGCTTTTACATATCACATGCAATGTAATTTCAATTGCTATTAATTTATTTTTGGTCTTTTAAAACTATTTTCAACTACTTATTTTAACTTTTTCAGACTTATAAATTTGGCCTCATTTTAACATTTTATATGAACTATCTGGTTTACATATAGCAATAGAATAATCTCATAAAGAGCATACATTTCGGGTTAAAAAAAAGAGTTTTATCTTTTATGATAAACCCTTGCCAAAACTAAAAGGATTTCATATGCTATTTTTAATAAATAATCTTAGATTTCTATCGGTGATATTTCAATGAAATATACAAAAATTAAAACCAACATTATCAATTTTAATTTCTTGTATACCAGCTAAAATAAACAATTTGATTTAAAGCTATGAATTTCCTGAAGGATAAAACAACCGATTGCATACAAATGTTATTGTGAAACTGAAAGTTCTATTCGTCTTATAAATGAATACAATTAAATATAAATTTATGAATTTAATATTTTTTACACTTTAAAGTATTACACTACACAAACTGAAAATAATAATTAAAGTCAACATAGTTTAAAAAGGTAAACATTGAAATGAATTGGAAATAACAAGAACATGATGAAAATTTTAAATTTACGAAGTTCATTTGAAATTAGACACAGTATCTGTAAAATTAAAAATATTTTTACAAAAGCATGTTTCTTATTTTTAAAGAAAATTTTTACATCTGAAACACATATTTATTCTAAAAAGGCTGATTTTGTTGTAAGAGTAGTACCTAAATATATAAAGGAGAAAAGCGACTCTCACACTCACTCACTCATCATGTTATCTACGGAACTATTAGACCTACACACTTTAGATTTAGGACGTATGTTCCTTTCACAGTGTAGAGATCCGCTAAGATTGGATATTGCAAAAATAGAACTTAAGGAGGCGTTGCGAGGGCTTAAGGGGCATTGCAAATAAAAAAAAATCTGGGTTTTTGAACTGCTAGACATACAGATTTGATATATGGTAGTCATGTTTCTTTTATCGAATATAAACCCATTAAATTTTAGGAAAATGGTTCCTATGTGGTTAAAATGGGCAGTTACTGGGACGTATCAATAAAAAAACTTCCCGTTTTCGAATTGCTTCAACAGTAATGAAATTTGTCGAATTAAAATCCTCTAAGTACGGGTCTTATGGAAATCGATTCTCAAAGGGGGTTACTGGAGCTTATTGATAAAAAAAAATCCTGTCTATGATCATCTAGATTTATATTTGAAATTTGGCAAGCATGTTTATTTTATTGAGTAGAGATCCACTAAAAATGTGTTTTGAAAAAATCCGCTTGAGGAGGGGTACGAGAACGTAAGAAAATTGTACTTCAGTCTTAGAAACTATTATTTAGAAGTACTTCCTTTTTTAAATCAAAAGGTGAGTTATAAGAATATTTTTCAATAAATCAAATTCTTAATGCTAGGACTTAGATATCAATAATGTATATATATATATATATATATATATATATATAATGTACGATTTCAAAAATATGAATGAAGTAAGTCAAAGATATTTTAAACCTCTTCCACATTACACGAAAAACATTTTCAACTTTCAGAGCATCAGCGGATTACATGCCATTGTATCACGATAGCAATAAAAAATTTTTTCTTTATTTCCTACAAGGCAGGTAAAAGTAGATAAAAGAATTCAGCTTCAGCATGGCTTGAGAAACGCAAGATCATGTAAGCTGCTTTTCGACTTTAATATTGAACAATAACAATAGACACAGTGCGAAAAATGACAAAAATTTTATTCAATATCTTTCAGTTGATATTTTTTGAGGAGTAAATATTTGAATAAAATGTAACCGAAAAAGTTTAACATGAGAGAGCAAAAACAAATTTAACAAAATGAGAAAAGAAAACAATTTGGTATCAGTGACATAGATTTAAATCCCGCATAAACCATGATGCATTGAATTAATTTATATTTACATTTACAATGCGTGATTCAATTACATTTTGAAGCATCCTAAGGAAAAATAATGTTTGAATAAATAAAAAGAGCTAGATCTGGAATTAGATCTATGAACTACCTTAGAACTAAGAATAAAAAAAAATTCATTTTGTGATGTGCAACTAAATGTGCATTAAAATTTAAAACATATTAAAAACTTTATTTTTCAGCTCTAGCAATATATATATATATATATATATATATATTCTCTCTCTCTCTCTATATATATATATGTACATATATATATATATTTTTTTTATATATATATATATACATATAAAATATATATATATATATATATATATATTCTATATTGTTACGAATTTTGTATAAAATAGTGTAAATAATTTGTATTTGGATATGCAATGCCTTTATATTACTCTAAGCTATATTTATTTCATGTTAAAATTGTCATATTCACAAGCAACGCCGTCCCTTACGTTATAATGGCGATTCAATGGGAACTTGGCGAAATATTGGCGATAGAGCCAAGTTGGTATTATTTTTGGCGACCAATTTAATGACATTGGCGACCATGTTGGCGAGATCGGGACCCTCTGGATTCTTCTAGAAATTAGTAGAGAAATCCACTAACTTCACGATCTGTGGCGCGAGCGCATCTTTCCAGAATTTTCGGCCTCTGCTATAAATAGAGAGAGACTCGCCGCTGATTTCAACCAGCGAGTAGTGAGCATTGTTTTGATTAGTGATTAGTAGACTTGCCTTGAACTTGATCAGCTCGGCTGTGCTTGTGAATAGTCATTTACATACGTGCATTTTAGACACTGCTTATTGTGTCTGAGTGCTGTTGAAGGTGTGAAATCCTTCTGTTAATTATTCTGTGAATTTTGCTGATGTATGCTTTTGAAGTTATTAAGATTTAATTTTTTTTAAAATTATAAACTAACATGTAAAAACTATTTTAAATAGAGCATTTACAAGTCAAAACTTTCTCTTATCAAGCACATTCTAAATTAATAGACATATAATTACTTTATTGTAAGAAATACACTATCTACCAATAAGTAATTGGACACCTGTGATAAAAGAGATAAGCAGAATTTATTCATATTCAATAGATCGTAGAGCCTCCATCTGAGGCAATTACCGCCTTAATCCCTCCGAGGCATACTTTCTACAACTATTTGAATGATGTGCAATGGTATTTTTTTCCACTCTCGGCTTGGATAAAACATACAAATTCTATCACCGATTTTGGACGGCTGTTGTACCCCTTTATTCGATGACTTAACTCGTTCCAGTGGTTTTCAATAGGATTCAAGTTTGGACTCTAGGCAGGCCAGTTAAGCCGGTTCATCCCATTGTCATCACACCAATCCATAGTGGACCTCACAACATTACGGTAGTGTTGTTGTCCTGGGGAAATAACAATTATCAAACCTATAAAATTGTTACAGTGTAGGAAGCAAATTATTGTCTAAAACATTGAAGTAGGAGTCGGCGTTGAGCTTTCTATGAATTAGGATCCAGTGCCACAGCTCATATCACGAGAAATATCCCCGAACCGTAATTCCACCTTTGCCAAATGCAAACTCTGCCACTCTAGTGGTAGAAATTGAACATTGATTCATCACAGTAGAGAACATATTTCTACTCATCTACGGTTCAATTTCAAGGTGACTTGCACCAGCTCAACGGAGCAGCATGGTTGGTTTTTGTTACATATATAAGGTATATTTATTTCCCTGAGATATAGCCTTTATAATATTTAATGCATCGGACATTTTGAAACAGAAAAATAAAAACCAAGCAGATTACTTAGATACCAATATGATAACTTTATAACACTTAAAATAGTTTTTTTTGTTGATCTTGTATTCTGAAATTGTTCTATATTAGAGGAAATATTAGAAATAATGAACTGTAGATCGAGAGAGAAAAAGAAAAAGTTTATCTTCTGCTACCAAACATGCAGGAAAATTTCAAGAATTACAATGTACAGTTAAAATACATTTTTATAATTATTCTATTAAGAAAAATTTAATTAAAAGTGCATATTAATTTTAACAGTTTTAACTGTGTAATATTAGTTATGTTCAATAGAGAACTACGATATACTTATAAAAAAGTGCGCTTATAAAAAGCATTAAATAAATATTCATGAAAAACTGAATTTTTTCAAAATTGTACATTATTGCTTTATGCTAAATATTTAACATAAACTTGCAAAGTATATTACTGTGGCATTTTTACTGTGGTATATGTAGTACTATATTATATATGTAAAATGAATAAAATGCCGATATTCGTTACTCGTGACCGGGTTTTGATTCGTACCTAACTGCCGTTTGCATATGTGCACATGTACACACACACTATACCTCAATTTCAATACTGGGAAGGATGTCTCGTATTAAAGTATAGTAAACAACTTTTATAGGGATACTTTATTATTTCTATACTTGGTATATTGAAATTCAAAATTAAGAGAGGGCAGGTTTTATTTTTTATTTAAGGGTGTTTAATTTTTAGTTTATATACACTGGTATGCAAAAATTAAGGACGAGACGGTTTTTTCAATATAGCTTTGTACAAAAGCATTCCAAATCAACACATTTAATACCGTAAGATCCCCAATACGTAAGGACATGAGTAATGTAAGCAACACTTACTAAAAGAGAAATCAGAGGGATAAAAAGAAGCTTTATTGAAAAAGTAGCATGGAGCGCAATGCGACTGAAGGCCAAAACATCCCTGTGATGGGTGTCCAGCAAGAACTATCCGGTCTTTAGTAGGGGATATGATCTCCCCTGACTGCTAGGCAGGTTTCACAGCGTCTGCCCATGCTGAGAATGAGGGTGTCAATGAGTTGTTGAGGCATTGCTGTTCATTCGTCTTGCAGCGCCAATCGAAGCTCCGGAATCGTTACTGGTGGTAAGGTACGAGCTGCCAAGCGTCTGCCTAGAAAATCCCATACATGCTCGATGGGATTGAGATCCGGAGATCGTGCCGGCCAATCCATACGTTCAATATCCTCACTCTCTAAGAGCTGTTCGGCAGCTACTGTGCGATGACATGGTGCATTGTCGTCCATGAAAAGGAACTGCGGACCCATAGCGCCTCTAAAAAGACGCACATATGGAAGAAGAATCTCGTTACAATAACGGGTCCCGTTGACTGAACCTGCGTCAAAGATGTGAAGGTCTGTACGACTACCAAGCATGACGCCTCCCCAAACGAGAACACCGCCACCTCCATACCTGTCCCTTTCAATGATGTTCGAGGGATGATTGCGGCTTCCCCGCTCTCTCCAGATGAGCATGCGATGAGAATCGCTACTCAGACTGAATCTGCTCCCATCTGTAAAGAGTACTCGTCCCCATTCATTGTCTCTACATTTCCGGTATTCCCGGCACCACAGAGAACGCCTTCTCCGATGGGCAGGCGTT